>JAPYYX010000583.1:0-83947 GCA_030522605.1 Cremastinae sp. B BG-2022a | reverse complement strand
CAAACTCGGAGAAAAAGAGTAGCGGTAGCTCGAGAGCGTACAGTTGACGTTCCGTAAATGTACTTGCCTCGAGTCTCTACCGCGACTCTTGATTCAATATACTTTACCAAAATTAATTAAATGTAACTTAACGTTAGATTGAATTCAACAACAAAATTTAATGTACAATTCAATTTAATAAATTCTAATTACCTACAGTGAAATTTGTCAACGTATCAGAAGTGTAAAGACGAAATCGCAGATGACCATACGATAGGATCCATCGAATAGAGAATCAGATCGCACAGTCCTTTATGATCAGATCGTCTACGTCCTCAGGAATGGAAAATCGGAAGGAAGAGAACTGAAATCGTATCGTGCTCTCGCATAGCCCTACAGCGTCGAAGCGCGTGCAGGGAGGTCTCGCGCATGTGTGCAGATGCTGTAACAATCAGCGAGACGAGAGGAAACGTTCTTGCCGAATGGATCGAGTGCGCCGCACCCAACAAATTGCGATTCTGTCGAAATAATCGTTCAACTAGATCGTACCGAAAGAATGCACGCACACGAGGATCGACGCTGGTCGACGTGTGGAGCGTGAGCGATCCCGCGGGTCGGAGGAGGGGAGAGAAGAGGGAGGAAAAGCTTTCATTGCTTCGGTCGCCGTAGGCGAGATAACATCTTTCAGGATGGCGCGCCGCGGTGCGGCACCAGCGAGCTGTATCGCATACCCGCATCCGATGCGTCGCGCTTTTATAGACTTCTCTCCTTCTCCATACAAATATACCGAACCGTATACACAGGTTCTCTACCTCGCTCGCGAGTGTTACACTCGCTTCACACACGCGAGAGGCGCATTGTGATCGGGCTCTCTCGGTAGCGACGGTTTGTTGCACAACGCGAATTCCGTTTGTCCGCCTTATTCTCTTTTCCTTCGATTTCACACAATGCGAGAGAGAGATTCACAGTTGGAAAAATATGTATCCGTGTATGTATCCGAGAGATAGGATATTGCAATCGTATATGGGTCGCGAGGAACCCTCTATTACCCTTAACCATTTCAAATAAATTGTTATTTGATACCCTGAGAATTCTATTTCCAGCTCGTTTTTGTTCCTCGCCCATTGTGTCTACTTCAGAAGAGAAGAGACTTTTCCTACCCCGGAGGTATATTCCTGCTTCTGGCTTTTGATATTTTTCTCTCTGATCGAATCTGCGAGGAGGTATCGATTGGTCTCGAGATTCGGCTCCTCAGATGAGGCGGAAACACACAGAGGGCCGTAACGGGATCGCGTACGCTCGCAATCGGCCACGATGTCCGGTATCGAGACTGGAAATAGCCTCGTTATACGTTCCGATCGCTCTGTTTCAAACAATAATGTACATGCGCACGGAACAAAAGCAGGTGGCGAAAGGACATTGCTTTTTGAGAATGTACAGACGAATGGTGGAGATAAAATAAAGTGCATTCGTGTATCTGTAGAGTCGCGGTAGAAACTCGATGCAAGTACATTTTCAAAAAAAAAATTAATTTAAAAAAACATTATTAGCCAACTCTCTATACTCGAAGACAAGCACTTTTGCTGTAGTCCAAAAAAACATTTATTTTTATTTAAATTGTAAAAGAATGTTTCAAAAACTTAAGAACACAGATTTTTTTTTCTCTTTCGATTAAAAAAAATCACTGCGATTATTTGTGTCTAAGGCGTTCAAGTTGATCGTAAAATTATCAATTTTATCGAAATTTTCAACAACAGAAATGAGACATAATAATAAGATCTGTATATAATCATAATAAAAGGTCCAATAAAATTGTTCAATTAAAAAAAAAATTTTGGGTTATAAAATGGCATCAAGAAAATCCTTACAAAAAGAAGTCAAATACCCGCAAAAACACCATCAAGATGACGTATAAAAAGAGGTAAGTATATTTTTTCATTGTATTATGGTATAATAGCAAAGAGATTGTTGTAACATGATAAATCCGCTAAATAATAATTAAAATTATTGAAAAAAGTATACCAAAGAATTTATAAATATATAAAAATGCAATCGGCAGAGTACGATAATATTAAAGAATGAAATTTTGAAAAAAATACTTGCCGAAATATATTTATTATTAAATTATTATTAGTATTAAAATCACCTCAAAATTGCCCTAGTAAATGGTATGAAAATGTTGATAAAACCCAAAGAGCAACAAATTGTACATTTCAAAGGAGCATTGGCACTACTATAGTCCATTTGAAGGACTCTTTGGAACTAAAGTGCGTCAGAAAGAAAACATCGAAATACAATCGTTGATCGAACAAGACTTGATACACTTTTTCGATAACGAAAGAGAAAAATTACGAAAAACTGCAAAAAAAATATTCTTACCATACAATTTGAAAATAAGAAAAACCATGATTTCGGAGATAAAAGGAAACGATCGATACGAAGTTATCCGAGAAGGAGAAAGTGTAGGACCGAAAATTACAACACCTCCGCCGATCAAATGAAACCATTACTCTCTATTCTCCGGGGACCGAAGCAATGCAGGAATGGCCCAGTGTTGGGCATTTAATTATTATAACTTATTCTTCTTTAATTTATTAACAAAAGAAACAAAAGTCTTAACAACGAAATAATATTTAAAAACAGATAAATTGCTGTTAAGACGTCAAATAATAAACACGAATCTTTTCCTTTTTTTAAAATAAAATTGTTGAATCTCTTTGAATGTCCTTTCTCCACATCTATTAATATATTATATTATATATACATACGTAACACATGCAACGTTGTTTATCGATCGTTAATATTTCGCGCACCGCGACAAAGATCCTGAAAGCGTATTACGCTTGACCGGGCAGAATAGTCGGGACAAAGCTTCACGGCGTATGTGTAACAAGAAACGCTTAAATGCTAATGAGACCACACGTAAAGTATTCGCGCGAGCGCTTACCTCCAGCGAGCATACATATTTCATAATTGCCAAGCGTTCTCGGCCACGTTGCGTTCGGTAATGTATAACCTCTGGCGTTCTCTCCTGGTGATGCGTACGACGAATAAGGCGAAACTATACATATATACGAAAAACGATTTTTCGGATTGAAGAATCTTACGCTTTCGTAAACGAGACACGCTCCGCGAGTACTCGGACTCTTCAATTGTTCGCGACGGAGCCTCATATGTAGACCGATCGCGTCATCCTCCGTGGGTTTTTACGGTTTTCTGACGTGTGTGTGTGAGCGTCTTTTTGTCAGTATTCATGTGTATATGTACCAAATACATGCACACATACACACACACAATAAGTATAACGTAGAATTGTAAAAGCGTCAAGTGCGGCACGCGGATGAGGGATTACGATTCAGTGGAGGAGAGCTCGGTTCCTCGGGGCATCGTCTTCGCATTTTTGTTCTTTCTCGCATTAAAAACATACGCCTGTGACTAAATGGAACGGGCGAGGAGTCGCGTCGCGCATTTGAAAAGAGTTTCTCAAAAGAGACGCGCTCGACCCGACTCCGTTTTGTCATAAAGAATATAATAATGAGGATCGAAAGTTTTGTCCGTTCCGTGTACACGTCGTCCCGGTGTGTCCAGGCATCAGAGTGTCGTCCCCGCAAAATCGCCGTGTGCTATCGGATCTGAGACGGAACGTGGGATTATATACCCCGAGACTCTTTTATTTTTTTTAATAATAAATTATTTCGCTCGCTGAATCGCTGCTTATTATTTGCCGGGAATAAAACGCGCTGGTGTACTCATGGGAAATCTTGAAAAAAATGTTCGCCGGTTCACGGCCGAGCTGGAGGAGCTTTTTTATGCTTTTTTTTCATATTTATTATTAAGAACTTATTTGCTTGTGAATATTCATCAAATATTGCAGCTTTTCTCTCGCAGTTCCCTGTGGATTTAATAATAAAAAAAAAATTCGAGATAACAAAAAAAGTAACTTTGAGTCAGAAAAGCTCAAAAGTGCGGGATCTAAAAATTCGCGATATTGAGGGGTGTCAGTTTCATTGTCGCGGTCTGACCACCCTTCGGTTCCATCAACATTCCCTCGGCGGTTTAATCCTTTTTCTCCGTGTCCTCTCTCGCCCTCTCCGGAGCGCGCACACGCGCGCGTTATATACCTGGGAAGTTTTTCTCGAATTCGCACAGGATCATTGATGTCGTTCTCGTTCTCTCCTCGTTTCTCTTCATCCTTTTTTTCATTTCTGAGTTGACGTTGGAGCAGCCAATTTCGGTCTCACAAAGCGGCTTGTGTCTCCGTATTGGCGAAACCTTATTTTCTCGCCCCTTTTCCGTCCTCTCTCGATCCTCGGACTATTTCCTCTCTTTGCAATAACGTTTGTAATACTCTTGCAGCAATTTCCTTTGAAAGCCTTCCCTTGCTTCCTCCAGGTCCGCTGATCCACGTCGAAACACACAGGGTGTATATCAAACGTACATTTCACGAATTATTCCGATGGTCAGCTAAAATGATAAGGCTCTATTTTCGGTTTGACGAGGATTCAGCCAACGTCGCTCTCTTCTCTCTCTCTTTCTTTCTCTCTCTTGCTCGTCGAAAACAAACTTTTAATTGAAGCCAACTGAATGCATCGCTCATGTCGCGTGTATTGTTAATTTTTTTGTTTCCCTGTGTGGGTTCACGTAAGCGACGTTTTTGATCAAAGTCCGAGCGAAAGTTCGAAATAAGCATCGGTCGGAAAATACCGAGGAATGACGCTGAGGATAAACGATACCGGCGAATCATCGCTATATATACCTCGGTATAGAAACTTTTTTCATCATCAGAAGTGCGGAAACGTTTTCTCTTCCTCGGACATCGAACAGATCTATACGCTCGTCAAGAAAACAGTAGACAAGTTCTTCTTCTTCTTCGTCCACTTTTTCTCATACTTATCCTCGACTTTCATTGCTCCTTCTCCCTTTATATTTTATTCTCCTCCCTCTCTTCTTCTTTTTTTTTATCATCTTCTTTCTTATTTTACACTTTTTTCACTTTTTTTCTACGCTCTCTCTCATTTTTATTAATGCAGTCTGTTTTTCCGGCGCGAGGAGGAGGAATGGCTTGTGAAATTCTCAGGGGCTTTTTGTCCTATCGCGGCCTCCCAGAGTAAACGTTGCGCCGGTCTTTTTAACAGTTTCTCCTTTCCTTGTCACGATTGCTATCCCTCGCTCTTTTGTATCTGGCAAGCTCTCCTCTCGGAGTGTGTTCCTCGCAGACGCGGATGGGCCGCGAGGCACTTTCGCGGGGGATGAGAAGACACGCGGACCCTGCCGAAACTCTTTTCGCCCGTGCATATGTATGTTAATACACGCGCACATCTTCGTGCACGTCTCCCTCGGATTCTCGCTTGTGTAAATAGGACTGACACGCGAGTACCGACGCACACCGAGACCTCCGCCCCGTCCGCGCGTTCCTGTATTTTTCTCCTTCTCGCGGACCCTCTCGTTGAGCTTGCCAGACTCTAAATAAACAAAAAGAGTAATAAAGCATGAATTTTTAGGCGCCAAGGCTTTTTTCTCTCCTCCCTCTCTCGACCTCTCTCGTCGTTCTTTTTTTTTTCGTGAACCTCGGCCAAACGTTTTCACGCCGTGAACCCGCTCTTTGTTTGATACCGTCCCCCTTATCTGTGCATCTATTAAAGCACATAACACGCACTCTCCGCTCCTGGACTCGGAGAAAAAAAATATTTTTTCAAATCATTTTCTATGTTTCTATAATTACGGTGGAAAAAGTTGAGCAAACAGCTTTTTTTCTTCAATTTTTTCCTCATGACGATATTGTATGTGGGTAAATATTTGTAGTATTCTTCAACGGCGTTGTTTCTTTCTCAACGAAAAAAAAAAAGAAAAAAATGTTATTCGAGAAGCGTCCCGACTGTCGTGAATCTGAGAAAGAATATTCTTGTTTTGAGACGTTATGAATGCAAATAGAGGAGCGCGGAATTATTCTCGCATAAAATGATACTAGTTAGCATTTTTAAGCTGAAACGAATCATGAATCGTGACTAGGCAGAAGGGAGACGAGACCGTGGAGTTTGAGAGGTCGCGGGCGAGGAAACGGGACGGAAAAAATGGATGAGCGAGCCCGGAGGAGAGAAGACACAGCTTGCTTTTGCTTCTGGATGATGCTATTGCGGAACGCCTAGCTTGAAAAACCGCTCGGAGAAGTCCTTTGTAACACGAGACCACTTTAAGTTTCGGGGGCGCGCGCGCATCATCGAATTTCATATCGGCCTTCTCGCTCTTTCTCGGTTCGCGCTCGATGTTCCTCCGCGTCTATATGTATGAATCTCGAAGGAGACGCACGGGTCAGGGTGAAGAGAGAGAGAGAGAGAGAGAGAAAGAGGAAAAACATCCCTCGAGAGTTTCTCTCTTTTAAAGTAGCATTTGTGAAATCCTCGAATGACTCGAGAATATGTTACTGTGTAGAAAAACGAAGCGGAAGGTTCGATGCTTCGAAATGATACGAGCTCGTTTCCGTACGATGAAATCCGCTCTTTTTCGTATACATATTCTTTTTTTATTCTCCTCGTTTTCTTTCATTCGATATATTTTTCGACATCCGGCTCATCGCATTCAAGATATTTTCGCCCACATTGTTGTCGTGCATCGATCTTTGTATGGACAATTCGAAAGTCTCGGACTCTCGTCGGGATTTTCATGAATTCCGAGGGAGGAGGATCCTCTTCTCTCTTTCGAGGCGAATATAAAGAGAGATGGGTGTGAGAGATAAATTCTAATGAGACCAATTAATAGATACAAAGGACGAAGGAACGATTATTGTATTCTGTTTATATTCATTACGGCGAGACCTCAGGGATACACTTGAATAAGTTACAGTGGCTTCGTGATGTGAAGAAAGTCTCGGTAAGGAGGCACGAGGGTATGAAGAAAAAAATCCTTAATTTTCCGGTGGTAAGGAGTCTCAGTTTTCATCCCCGACAATCCGCTGTGAAAATATTCCCGGACGAAAATTTTGTTTTGTCCTTTTTGTGTAATCAATTCGAGCTAAATAACGTTTCGGAATGACGCTGTAAAGATGAAAATTAATTGTGATTGAAATTCTAATTTATCTGGACGAAGAGAACTGAGAGCGAGCGTGACACGTTAACGATTCAAAGATCTTTTTTAAAAGAACACACGAAATTCGCATAGAATTTGCAAATATTTAATTTAATGGAAAAGAGTTATTACAAGTCGTTACAAAAATAAAATTCATTCAATTTGGACAAAAGAGTATAATTGAGTTTCGTTTTTTGTTGGACGTTTTTTTCATTTCGTTTTTGCTTTTTCGGGTTTCGCTTTATACAGTCCGAACTTCTTTGTACTTTTTTGTTGAATATGTACGTAACGATTCAGGGAACTTTTTTAAAGGAACAACCGAAATTGGCATGGATTTTTTTTCATTAGTACACGATGCGCAAAGTCAGTTACAATACTGTAAAAAAAATGCATTCCATTGAAGTAAAAAATTCAACTTTTTTCAAATTAAATCTTTTTATTCGTTTTTTCATTTCATCCTTGACATACGTTTCGGTTCATTCAATTTCTTTGTACTTTTTTTTCAAACGAAGCAACAAAAATGCTTCAAAGAAGAAAAAAAGAGTACCAACAAAAAGTAATTTTTTAAAATCAATAAAGCAATAAGGAACTTGATTGTAAATGAATACGTCTGGGGTGAGGATCGAAGGCTGGCGATAGGGGGCACTTAGTGCCAGGATAACGTTACAAATCCATATGCGAGGGAGGTCCCTGGCTCTTCCTTTCCTGGCTCTCGTTGCAGAGCTCGACGACTTAATCCGTTGAAGGTGCGTATACATGCTGGCCCGCGTGCGGCTGCCCCGAAGGCTAACTGGGTCGTGATGGGTTGACTCGAACGGCGTCTCAAATTTCTCGGAGCGAGAAGAGCCACGAGGAGGCGGAGGAGGAGGAAAACGAAGAACAAGAAGAAGCAGAGAAAAGCACGGGGCTCCGAGAAGGAGCGCTAGATGAGGATTTGTCCGTGATAAATGAGCGAGGACTAAGTCAATGTGGTACGATTTCCGGGAGGATATGGCGAACTAACTTTTTAACGTTCCTCCCATTTTTTTTTCTCGGCTCTCTTTCTTCCTCTCCGCTGGTCTTTTCACTCAGAGTGCATGATCCAAGTCGAATGACTTATGTAGTCTTCATCGGAATGCTTTTCTCCGGGGATCAAGACGAAAGCGGAACGAGATTTGTGTCAAGAATGGATTTTCCACACACGTACGTCTTTCAGTTTCTGGCAGTTTATATATTTACTACATTTGTGGATACATATATATATATGTATATAGCTAACTGGATGCCATCCAGATATCGCGTACACAAGTCGCGTAAACTTATCCCCGAGACATCTCTCGGGTGCTCCCCGGGTCTATACGTGTCGGAGAGATGCCTTTGATAAATACGAAATGTACTCCGTTGGAAAAGCTCGAAAAGCCTTATTAAGGATTAAACTGCGCTGGTTTTAAATTTGCCAGCGATTAGAACGAACTCGAGTGGATATTCGACCGCTTTTTTGTTATAAATAGTTTTTAATCCAGGGGAAAGAAATGAAAAGGCGAATAAAAACAGGATATCATTCCCGCTCTGATGGACAATTTATCGATGATCCTAATCTCGCGGGTCGCTACACCGTTTGCCACTTTGACCCGCGACACGCGAATACGCATTTTCACGCACAAGAGACTCGTTTTTTTATATTTTATATACCGTCCACAGGGGATATTCGTAACGAAACGACCACTCCTGATGTCGAAACTTTTTTTTTCTCTCTCTCTCTCTCGGTCAATTTTCTGTAACTTCAAAGACAGTTTATTCCAAGTGGATTTCTCCTCGATTTCTCGTTTAATTTCTATTGGAACGATTCGTCCCAAAGATTCTTATCGCCCACGTTTCACGGTAAACCGAAAGTTTCGGGGTTTGAGAAAATTTATTCGAAATATTGTAAAAGCGACGTTCGTACGTTAAACCATTCCCGTGTTTCCTTTTTCGAGGAAAGAAGTTAAATATAAACACAAAAATGTAATATATATTTCATTCGTGTCGTATATGTCGTATGCTGGTGATATTTGGGTAACAGCGGACTCTGCGGGGGTGTAGACCGAGAAAACTTGCGGTCGACATTTCACACGCGAGTCAACTCATCGCGAGGGTGCACGCACCCTCTTGGCTAAAGTCGTTATCGTCAATCTGCTTGGCCCAAGTGTCGAGGTTTACTCGATTTTCCGCAACGTTTCCAGCTATTTTTTTTAGAAATAAATGTCAGGAATGCGCTTCTGTTTTAATTTTTTTATTTAAATATTCACGAAATTCCATTCAATTTTGTTTCAATGAAAACTATATTTCCACTGCGTGTATTTATTATTTCTTGAATGCTTGAATTTTTAAATTTTTTGTATTGTGAAGCCGTATTATCTATACCTGATGATGTATACTAAATAACTGCGGTTTCAATAATATAAAGCATTGTATGCATAATTCAATAAAACGTGTTTGAACGTAAAATGAATTTTTAAAGACTTTATACAATTGAATTGAATGTTCAATAAACGTTCATACATTTACTAAATTCAGTGAACATTTAATCTTTTATTATTTATTTTGGTTAACGTTGGAAACTTGATTTATTGATGAATTGTACATATTTATGAATGATTAAATTAATGAAATCATCAATCGGAAGCTCCGAAAATGTACAAAGGGTAAGGGAGGCAAAATGCAGTACCCCAAAAATTTAGTCAAAATTTTCAATATTTCAAAATTTGATAAAGTTTAATATCAAATAGCGTTCTCGTTGCTTATTATATTTGGTCATTTGAAAACACACTTAAACAAAAATTAAAATTAAAAATCAATCAACATAGCGGATAGAAAAAGAAAAATTTTTCTTTGAGAATGAGACACTTTTTCTTGATACTTGAAACAATACGTCAAAACTAATAATAAGTTAACATCTTCAAAAAAAAAAATTTTTTTTCCTTACATTTTGGAGGGTTGCCCAATTGTGTTTGCTGAAAAAAATTTCTTTTTTTATGGCAGCTGAAAATTTTAATTCTTTTCTTTAGAAACTAGACGTGCGACTCGAGCGCGCGATCTCCTACTCGTGTTCGTAATCGAATTTTGCTGTTTCAATTTTTTTTATTTTGTTACATATCTTTTAATTTTTTTTAGATTTTTTATCCTCTATCAATATGACTCCACAACGATACATAATTTCTTCCGCGTGTATATTCTGTGAGTTGTTTATTATTCAATTGAAAAATATACCAACATTGGACGTGAAGCGACGAAACTGCGTTTGACTGCAAAGTATCTAACAAAATAAAAACGAAAAATAAAGCAATCTAACTCTTTTTCTCTCCTTTTCTTTTTTCTTTTTGATGTTTTTTCTACTTTTCTCGTCTTCTTCTCGCTTGATTTGAATAACAATCAATTTTCGACTCATCAAAATTCGAGCCAATTTCCGATACGATAAAAAATCAAGTTGGTTAAACGAACGATTTCGCGCCATCGCGAGCCAATCAGATTTGCGGAAAAGCGATGACAACTTTATATGATTGGAATTGTGATTGAAAAACAAAAGATTCAGCATATTTAAACCTTTGAAATCGGAACCATTTTGCCCCCCCCCCCCCCCCCATATAATTATCAAAATTAATCTTCAATTATTTTCTTTTCTGGAGTCCTGTTTTTTTTTCTGGGATAATGTTTTCTTTGGCTCGGTCCTTGATGACCTAATCGCTGAAGTTTGTTACTACATCGGAAAAACAAGACACGACGAGAGGAAGAAATTGAAATGATGGAAGTTCGTCGATCGGGACGAGGAACCGCGCGTTGACCTATTCCCCGGATTCGAACCTTTCACCTTTCGGTAAACCACTTCCGCGTCGGACTTTCAACCCCTTTACGTTTAGGCATGTGTATATAATTAAGAGGATGTATGGCCGAAGTTTCCTGTTGACCAGAGTCCAGAGAGCTCCCTCATACCCGGTGGTTTGCATCTCCTTGCTGGCTTTTCCGGCCCCGGCGTAGACGTTTTCTCAAAGCTTTCTGGTGACGCTACACGGTACGTCCGGGATGTTAATGGATCACGAAACATTTCCCTCCTGTCGACGATAACGCCTCGTGGGCATTCGGCGGTTCATCAGCCAGTCGAAATTACTGCCCAAAATTGTAAAACTCGAGTTTTACGCCTATATCACGGGGTGAATAGGGAAATCATATAACTCCTTAATCCGGATGAAGGCTCGTTCGTTTGCGGTAATCCGAAAAAATTGCGTCGGAACGGTCACCCAGAGGAAAGCAATAGCAATTTCTGGTTTAATTGGAATGACAAAATCAATAAATCCTATAGTATGCGATCTCGTAAGAGACGCTCTCGTTCCCCTCTACCGTTTTTATTTTTCATCGGCAAATCCAATCGGCGAGTTTTATTCGAGCTGACTATTTGTTCCTAACTGTTGACCAACGAAATTGAAATCTTCGATGAGATTTCTATTTAGTTTCATTTAGCGCAAAAGCTCTTTTTGCCCAATTCAAATTCATTCGGGGTTAATTGAATATTTTAATTCCTTTTTCCTTTCAATTACGGTGCCTTCTACTGTACACTTCGACGCTCTTGACATTTTTTCTTGCATGTCAAAAAATAAAAGAGCCGCAACTATGGGTGAACCGATGAATTTCGAGCTTCATGTTTTTCGCTTGCAAATTGATTGATACATTTCGAATGTAATGAACTCGTCTGTGGCCGGGCTTCATGTTAAATTGTGCAACTGCTTAAAAATTGATCGATATGCATATTGGCCCGGGTTTATTATTCATGGAGATGCGAAGTCCAATGCACAACTTTGGCATCTCTCACTAATCCAGGAAGGAAGAGAGAGCATCGCAGCGAGCACGGAACGTATTAAACCTCCCCGTCTCCTCCCGCCGCTGCTTTTTTATTCCTCGCGACGGAACTCTCGCGGCTTAAATTCACCAAATACTTAACCTCTCGTCTGGTTAAAGTCCGACCATCGCGTAACTTTTTTTACTCCTGCATAACGATGCATTTTATTTATTATCTCTGCCACGATGGTTCGCGTGTTTCGAGATATTACCGCACTTATAAATATTAACCGGAAATCTCCCGAGGCTGTTACCAACGACGAAAAATTTACGTCACAGCGGACGAATGGACTCGTATATTTCTTTTTTTTTATATAAAAAAATAGAAGCATTTAGCAAAGTGATACTGATTTTTTTATCAGTGAAATAGAATGTTATTTATTTTGTTTCTGGTTCGTTAAAAAATATATAAAACATCGGGACTGAAATGGGAGACGGGAATTTCAAAAGGTTTTTTTCAAATATAGATCCATTTATAAATTCAACACCGGCGCATTATCTGATTGAAACTTTTTTTTTCTATATTCGAATGCAACAGAAGCGAATAAATTAAGAATTAATCAGGGATCGCGCGGGGTTTTTAAATCGTTAAACGAGAAAGTCAACGGCGTGTAGGGATTTTGTGGATGAGGAACACCTGGCGAAGTAGGTTTCTCCCTGTTTTCTATGCCCCATAAAAGGGGTCCGGAGTATTTCGTATTCTATTCTCGTCTCGGTGCTCTCGTATTTTGTCAGCCGTCCTGTTCTTCTCGCCGAAAGTCCCAAAGTCACGGCGCGTACGAATTCGAGAGAGCGGAGGGAAAAAGGATCGTTCGGTTTTTCCACGTACCGCGGCGGGCACGTATGAAAAAATACATGTAGGAGGCGTATTTATATTTCAGGAAACGCTACAAAGTGACGGACAACTGAAAAAGCTGCAGGACACACTTGACAAATGATTTTTCAACGAGGAAAATGCAAGCGCAGATGCGTCAAATTGAATTCTAAATCGAATGAAAATTTACATTTTATTATTTTTCATTTAAACTTTTATCCCATCGTGGCGTAAAATTGAAATAAAAATTCCTCCCGATGTTGTGTAGCCTTTATTATTTCGCTAAGTGAGCGCCGAGAGAAGTTTTCAAATTCGATGTGCGCCGGAGCGCGCGGGAGAGAACGAGGACGAGGAAAACTTACAGGCGAGTTTCCGAGGATCGACCCAACACGTGTATAACAGAGATGAGAGCCCGCGAGCGATCGGAGAGCGTAGCGCAAAATGGAAAATTCCTCTTCTATCAGATAAAAGACTTCAATTAAATCTGATTGAATCAAATCAATTAAGGCAACTTCAATCATGCGTTTTTCAATGTTACACGACGGATATTTCGCCCAAGATTCACAATCTTGATCAATCAATCGACAAATGACTAACGTAGAATGAATAAAATGAATATCGAGTTCTAAAACATTCACCTGATGCTCCAATTCCACCCTCTCTTTCTCTTTCTCTCTCACTTCATTATCAATTATTGCAACAAGAGTATTTCATCCGGTTGAGTGCCGCACTTTTTTTCCCGACGTTTTCGAACTCTTGGAAATTCGTGCAAATTGAGCAGTAACGTCTCGAGAAAGAGGTGAACGAAAAAAATAAAGAAAAGACTCCGCTGGTTTCGAAGGGTGGGGTGGAAGCCTGAAAATCTCACGTCCTAAATTGACTGTCGTCACCCAGTCCCATAAAACTCAAGCAATCATAATAAGAAGAAATAACGTGAGCACATGCCCCTGTTCGCGTGACATTTGTGCTTATGGCGGCAGCGTATCACGATATATTTCTTTTCACCGTTCCATTCCTGTGTGTACAGAGATATAAATACGGACGAAAGAACGGAGAGAGCGAGTGAAAGAAAAAGAGAAAGAGGAAAAGGGACCGAAGCATATTGAGGTACGAACGTCCTCGTGCACTCTCTCTCGCTCTCGACTTCGCCCGGTGCTTTTATAATAATGCGAATCTCCCTCCGGTTCCGTGGCTGTCGTGGAAATAGCTCGAGTTACAGAATAACCCTTTCGATAACGAGGCCGCTCGCGCGTTCCTCGCTCGCTCCTTTTCGCCCCTTTTCGCCTCTCTTCCATCGCGAGTCCGCGCGCTGGCGTTTAACTTCGCGTCTCCCGTACGGCACGCGGATATAAGCGGAGAGAGAACGAGGAGAAAAAATAAAAAAATAAAAATGAAAAAAAAGTAGAGGAAAAAAAAGGAAGAAGCGAAAACTTGACTCTCTACTTTTATAATCAACTTTCGTCGGTACGGTAGCTACGTTTATCCAATTAACTTAACTCGAAATCCACCTCGCTCCGTTATACGTTATATCTGTACACATACAAATATGTATACGTACGCGCGTGCAAAATAAAGGAGCAGCAAAAAATAAGCCTTGAGAGTTTATATACGCGAAGAAAGAGAGCGCGATATATCGCGAAAAACTTTTTGAACTTTCGTGCTCCCGCTCCTTTAAAGTTCGGTAATAAGATAAATCGGGCAAATGGTTATTTAATCGGAATAAATAAGGTATGGCTATGAGAAAATGAGGGTAAAGGATGATGGTTCATCCTACCTGTCGAGCTTACGACGCAATAAATCGTGAAAACATCGCGGAGGAAAAAAGGGAAAGGCGCTCCGAGGGAAAAAAAAACAGAAAAAAAAACGAGAGAGAGAGAGAAAATGAGCCGTTGATAAAGCACTTTGTGGTTTTATCAACGAATATACACTCGCGGGCTGTCGCGCGGACTCGCATACGAGTCAGACATGCCACCAATGTATCAGATACGTTTCAAATGGAATAAATGCATATTATTATCCATGCATGCTTTCTTCGTAAATGGAAACGAGAATGAAAAAAAATAAAAAACGGCGAAAGTCCTCGGCACACTTGTACAATAAACGCGATCCCGTAATTATAATGGGACTGACGTTTACTCCGCGAATTCGCTGGAAGCCGGATTATCGGGCGGGCTTTTTTTCTTACGAATTGTTCTCACGGAGAGCGGGCTATACAATATTTAACGAAGATAAAAAGAACATCGAGGAACGCTGGAATAACGTTTTTTGTCACCATATTCGAGGGCTCTCGCTCACAATAAAAAGCGTTATCGGCTTTTTTTTTCGAGCCATGCGCTATCAGTTCGCGGGAACGTTTACTCATTCCCGCCGGATTCCGTTTCTCAATACCGCGTTATCGCTAATAAAGTAATTAAATCAGATAGCGGGAAAAAAATCGTGTCGCGGTGCGCGCGGATACTGAGGAAAGAGACGTTTTTTTTTTCAAACTTTATTCATCACACAGCGTTGACTCCCCCGCTCTGATTTCTGGCAAAGGCCAAAACTTTGGTGGAAATTTTCACGTACGCACGATACGTGCGCGCGCACACAGACGTAGAAATATCCGAACACGTACTTGGAAAATTAGTTGAAGGCGAGCTCGGGCAACTCTCCTCCGAGTGGGGAATTAATTATACTTACACAGGCGTAAAATTACCGATTACTGGAACTAAGTGCAAGTTCAAACTTAACCATAACAGTGTCTAATGCGCCTACGGACATTAGGTATGCTAAAAGAGATAGGCGTGTTTCCACTCCGCGCACAGAGCATAATTTGAGGGCTCTTTGCTTTTGTAGCGCGAGAGAAATTTAGGAGCTCTCGCACGAAAATGTGTTCAGTTAACGCGGCAAAGAGAGGACGCACACGTGGGAAACGACGCGTGTGAGCTTCGCCCGAGCGTGTACGTCAAGAGGCGAATTCCTCATTCTTCCTCGCGCCCGACTATATACGACCGTGGATTTGCTCTCGCGAAGGCAAAGGACTTTTGCGGGCACGGAATCCGGCACGTCGCTTCCAAACCTTCCGTCACGCGCGCCTGTCTCTATAAATATAAATTTGAGACGAGAGAGAGCGTTCGATCGAGCTACTTCGTGAAATAGCGCTCATTTGTGTGTGAGTTTCGACGAGACTAGCACGGACAAAGAAGTTTAAACTCTCTCAAGATGCAAGTCACTTTGAGAATGTGTGTTAACCGAAGTTTTGAAGGAGTGGTCGATAATGGACGCAACAGACGCGGGCTCACCTCATCCGAGAACGCGCATCGGAGGATATCGGACGAGAGAGAACGAACCGGCTCGCGAGGCTTCATTTTAATACCTTGTTATGCTCTTTGACATGAATCTTACATAGAGGAAATACATATTTTATGAGTATAAGTATGTATACATTGAAATTGAAAAAAAAACATATTTTATTGACATCGATTTATAAAATTCGTTTCAAGTGAAAAATGTATGTAAATTATTTACAAGAAAAAATGTTCGAAAATATGTAAAATTCCTACATGATTCGATTTTTAAATACCCTAAGAATCAACCATTTTTTTTCGAAACAAATCTGATAATTAATTAAAGATTTTAGAGAAAACAATTTTTCGAAAACATTACTATACGTGTCATGAACGCACATTTTGAACTAAAAAATGTACTATTACTATGGTAAAAAAGTACAATTACAATGGTAATAGTACATTTTTTATTAGTATCTAAAATTTTTTTTAAAACATTTTTTAGTAGTAAAAAATGTACCATGGTAATAGTACATTTGTAATAGTACATAAAAAATGTACTATTTTTTTGCAGATCTGTAGATATAATAGCAAAATACCATAAAAATGTACTATTACCAACTAATAGTAAAATACTAAAAAAAAGTACTTATACCAAATAATAGTAAAATATTAAAAAGCGTACGATTACCAAATAATATAGTAAACTACCAAAAAAATGTAGTATTGCCAAATATTAGTAAAATACCAAAAATATGTACTATTAACTATTACCAATTAATAGTAAAATAGTAAAATAACTATTAGCACGTGTCATGAACACACGCATACATTGATCTACAAAAAATGTACTATTATCAGATAATAGCAAAATACCAAAAAAGGTGCTATTACAAAAAAATAGTTGAATACCAAAATAATGTACTATTACCAAATAATAGTAAAATACCAAAAAATTTACTATTACCAAATAATAGTAGAATACCAAAAAAATGTACTATTAGCAAATAATAGTAAAATACCAAAATAAATATTAGCACGTGTCATGAACGCACGCATACATTGATCTCCAAAAAATATACTATTACCATGTAACAATAAAATACCAAAATAAATGTTTCTACACATAATTTGATACGATTAGAATTTTATTCAAATCACACTAAAAGCAATTTTTCAAAAAGCATCTTTTTTATTATACGTCGTTACGTTGAATTCCATGAATAAAATCTTATTACGAAAGATTTGCGAATGTATTTCGGGTAAGTGCATCGTCCTGTCATTCTGGAGCTTCTGTTGCATCAGAGAGTGGATCACTGCGGATCGATGCAAATTCTGCAACCCGGATTTGTCGCAGTAAGAGCATGTGGACGATGGGAAAACGAATAAAAGGATGAGGAAAAGGACAGAGAGAGAGAGAGACCAAAAGGATTATCATAATATTCCTATAAATGGTTTCATCCTCTTATTTTTCGCGAGCCTTTGTTCCTCGTGTGCGCGAGTCGAGCGAGCGCGTTTGTACATACAATGATGAGGGAATAACAGTATACAAACTCTGATATATAAGTATTCGTATCGCCGAGACATCTTGACGTCAGAGAAATGGTTACCAGAGCGGAAGTGAAGCGAAGCTGAAAGAAGGAGCGAGAGAGGAGCAAGGTGCACGAAGCGAAACTCTTTTCTTCCCTCCTCCTTTTTTTTCCTCCTCGTGTATATACTTGCGCCAGAAGGAGTACACACATTCGCCATGAGACTCTTTCCCGTGGTTGGCCGTTTCTTCCTCTCTTATCGCGATCATTCCTTCAACCAAAGGGCCTCACTCTCTCTCTCTCTCTCACTCTTTTCTCCTTACTCGTGTGCACCGTCAATCACTCGGCCTCTCCTTTTCACGTACGCACGCACCTCCCCAAAAATGGCCGTTCACTCCGAGTCGAACGCCCTCCCGGTACCGATTTCATACGCCTTTTCGTCGATTAACTCATCGTAATTATCAAAGCATCTTTTTTATTCTCGTTGGATATAAAGATATGAATATTTATGAAAAAAAAGAGTGAAAATTTCAAGGAGAAGTTGATGACTCGGTCGCTTATTGTTTTGAACCCTCGTTTAAGGATAATTTATTATTGCTCGATCTCTTTACTGCCATAAATCCCGGTATTGCGCAATGTTCGCGCGTCCGTACGAGCGCTTTAACCGAGGACTGTATAGGCACGACGATCGGCCTGTCAATATACGAAGCTCATTATGTAGTATCGGGAGTCTTATGTATACGGAGGGAAATAGCGTCCATGCAATGCTCATTGGAAATCTCTTCTCGTACCGTGGTCCGGCGTACTAACTAATATTCTTCCTCTCTCGGTCCGCAGTAATGAGGCCGGAGGAGATATTTTACCTTTGCCACGGTAAAATCGATCGGAAGGTTCAAATGTCAGAGCCAGATTTCAATCGTTATATTTATTATATGACGAAATGAGATCACAGAAACGGGAACACGGAAAATAAAGAGACGAAACGGAGAGAGTTGGCGATATTTCAAGAGAGTGTGCACCGAGAAAAGACTCTTCTCCTGCGCCTTGAAATAAAAACACAGGAAAATATAATTCAATGGCGTTTTTCACGCGGGACGCTCAATGGGAAAGTTACGTAAGAAAACGGAAAAAAGTACACACGAACGAGAAATAAGGAATGAGGAAAGGGGAAGCGTGAGATTAGGAATGCGCGGGCGTCCGACGAGTGTTGACGTGAAAATGATAGAGAAGGTCGAACGCGGGGTGACGGCGGGCGGGGGGAAGGGAAAAGAGGAAAAAATGAGAAAGGGCAGTGACCAAGCGCGTTTCACGTTGATTCTTTTGGAAGCTGCGCGTTCTCTCCGGAGGAGGGGGACAAAGAGAATGTTGAGTCTTGCGTACGGCTGGGAAGAAAGCCACGAGAAAAGAAAAGAATAAAAAGAGAGAGAGAGAGACAGGGAGCGAGGAACGGAGAGCCAGAGCGGAGTAAAAGGATTTTCGAGGCGTCGTCACGCGTCGACGTGTTTTTCAACCTCGATCTACCGTCTCCATCCGCGATATAGAGGAATATTGCTCGGTTTGCGACGTCGAGGTTAAACACGATCTCTTTTCTCGGCATCGAGAGAGAGAGAGAACGAGAGAGAAACTCTCACGGAAGACCCGGAGGGCCTCCAAGGGTGATAATTAAGACGGACGCTGATTCGCCGATAGCGGAGGTCCTCACGACGGCGACGATGCGAGTGTCCAAGGAGTATATGACCAGATAAAGACGTGAGAACAAGGGAAGAAATAAAAAATAATTTTAAAAAAAGAGCGAACGTCTTTTCCTCCTCATTTTCTTCAGAACGTTATATATATATGTCAACACCATAGCCGTGGTGAAAAGTGGGTGGTGTGCCGAGATGAGTCGCCATTGAGGGCTTCCTCGGGTATACACACACACGTGGACACATTTTTGCTAGTAAGAAGCGAGGAATATATATACAGAGGGAGAGAACGTTGGCACGAGAGGAGACGAGGAGATCCTTAGTTGTCGTCCAACGAGCACGAGCAAAACTCTTGGACCAACAACGTGGTTTCTCTCGTCGACGCTCGCGAGTTTCTCTCTTGTTCTCTTGGCATAGCTCGAGATTTATCGGCCCCTCGCGATACCGTGAGCTCGCGCTCAAAATGCTGCAAAACACGTTGTCTCCGTATATATACACGTATAAGTCCTGTGTATACACACGTATAAAGAGAGAGAGAGAGAGAGAGATATTCGTGTAGCGTGCAGAGAGGTACGACGGGAGGGTTCCTGAGAGGGCAGCCCTCCTCCGTAAGGATAACGAGGCGCTACCGGTGCGCGCGGTCTTTCACGATAGATATAACCCCCGAAGAGAGAGCGAGGTTCCTTTATTAGGAGGATTTATCCCTCGGCACGTCGAACACAAAAGGGAGTTTGGCTTCATGCTGCTCCTCTCGCCATGCGATATCCTGCTTATATGTATTTTCATGTATGTACATACGAGCAAAACGTATATAAATATATATATATATATGTATGTAATCCAATGATAGCGCGGTAGAGGTTCGTGCGCTCTAGTCCTCCGCGAGACCGAGGAGCCTCGCACTTTGTCTCTTTACTCTTCGTCCGTATGTGCAATACGTATACATATATACGCTAAAACGTATGTATGGATTGTGTATATATATATGTATATAGTATAGACATTATATACACGTTTGAACGGTCAGACCTGTGCGGTCTATTCCGCGGACCCTTCACTGAATTATGATGTCGCCTAGATGAAGCCGAGAGACTCGACGACGGGGGCGTGCGCGCGCTCGTATCCTCAGATATATATAACTTTTTTGTTCTCCTCGCTTCTTCACTTTTTATTATATCTTCTCCCGTGTTTAAGCCTCTCTCGAGAGCCTGTGCCGGTGTACACACGAGAGCACACGTGGGTTCCCGATACATCGTACGTGCATTTCCGCATAAATCGAGTTGAGCGACTTTACCGGGAAACGAGCGGTCTCTCGGTCTACTCAATTTAATACATATACGTATTCATTATAAATATATACATATGTAGTATATTGGTTGTGTGGAGACCGACAATAAACGTCGCTTTTGTTCGTTAACGATATAACCGTGGACCGGTGCAACGCGCGACGAATGATATCAAAACGGCCTCTCCGATAAAGTTCGCCGATCGAAAAACCGCGCTCCGTGACGGGCGGACGAGCGAAATGAAGTTATTGTTTCGGGAACTGTCCAACGTCAAATTATAACTCATTCACGAGAGGGTGAAAACTCTCGAGCGCGCGAGTTTCACCGGAGCACACGCTCTCCTGCCGACGTTTTGAGAAGCGTACGAAATCCGCGCGTTTACACAGGAAATTTCTCTCGGTTTTTCTTTATTCTTACGAATAGAGGTGGAATCGGACATGCGGTATTAGCCGTAAATCAGGATGATGCCCGTGGAAAATAAACGGTGTACCGAGATAAAGAAGAGGAAGAATAACGAAAAGGGGAAAAGAGAGCGCACAAAGGATTGAGAGCTTGCGACAGCTCTTGTCATCCTCCTTATAGCTGTTTGTCCCTCAGAGTTACAAACCCAGAATACATGCATTATAAATGCACGCGCATGGTATACATAACCGTAGAAATATATGTATATACGTAACCGTAGAAATAGAGGAGCGCGACAAAAGATTTTGTACAACGCTAGAAGCGAGGAACAAACACAGATATGTATAATGTAATAATGGTGGAATTTCTCTCTGCTGAGAGAGGGTGTGTTACGTGTTATATTATTAAGAGAGTAAGAACGTTTGAGCCTCTCTCATGTGTCTAATGTAGGAACGCGCGAAGGAGAAACGTGTGAGACGTGCCCGAGGCATTTTTCTCAAACTCTTAGAAATTTTTCTGTCCTCCTTTTTTTTCCCTTTATCTCGAGCCTCGGGTATACCAACGAATGCTCCGACGAAAGCCTCCTATATACACGTTGACTTTAGCGTCGCATCATTAAGTGCCAGTTGAACCACATTGTACCGCGGAGCTGTGAGTTTAGCACGATTTATCGCTTTATGGACCGCCGCGGCGTGCACAACGTTCTCTCTCTCTCTCTCTCTTGCTCTTTTTATCTTTTTCTCTTTCCTCTTCTCACGAGCACCCTTTCCGTCTCCCTCTCTCTTCCTTCCTTTCTTCCTTTCCTCCTCTTTCATCTTGTGGCGTATCTAATAAGGTCGGGAAAGAATATCTTCTTGGAGTCCCGATTGTATATACGTAACCGTGTGGGAGCGAGATCCCGCGAGTAGGGAGAAAGTGAGGTAACCTCGAGAGGTGTGTAACGATGCAGAGAAGGATTCCTTCAGGAGAGAAGAGGAGAGAGAAAGTCGACGGCACTGAGAGTCGTCTTGGGGTTAAGGATGACGATCCTTGGAAATGATTTTTTTTTGTTATATTAAATTATGGTGAAATTTAGATTTTAGTAATTTGGGTGAAATTTTAATTTTTGGTTTATCGGATGCGATATCGTAATTCAGATGAAGGGGTTGTTCAGGTTTTTATCAGAGTGTGTAAAACATTTTTGAAAAAAAATTTTTTTTTAAGGACTGAAAAAATAATAGTTGCCACCGTTATGAAATATTGTAATAATTATCGCAGTGAATAATTTCACATGGAGAATAATATTTACTATAAACTCAGTCAAATTACTTCGTCGTCTTCAGCACGTCTCATTCATGGCATCAACATCTGTGAGACGTTATCAAGTTTTTTGTACTAAATTGCATTTTATTCAATACAAGTTTTTCCTTGACACGCGTTTCTACGACTCGACAAGTATCGATGATATTTTATCCGAGACATAATTAAAAAGTTTTCATACCCATCTGATCGTTAAATATATTTAAATTTTATTGAAACGAGTGTATATAAATCATCACGCCATACGATGTCGTAGAAAATTCGCAAATTCAAAAATCAATATTTTCAAAATATCATCGAGGTGCAGAGTTTCCCCCCGTAAATGTCACGTCAACGTGATAAATTTTTTATACATCTAAAAAAATTGTTTCATGTTCGAGAACATGAATGATTTTCGTCAATGAATAACTTGAAAAATATTCCCAATTCATAATTGAGTCATATTCTGCACTCTGACAAAGTAAACAATTAATTAGAGTATCCAATAAAAAGAATTAATGCTTGTTCATAGATTTTTGGAAAAAATACAGTGATTAAAATCAAAACAAAGGATCTGAAAAATTTTCTCTAACAATAAAAGCAGCTTACAATAGAGAATCCGTAGATCCTCAATGAAAATTATTGTAGCTATATACATATTAACAACATTTTATATTTCTTATTTTACATAAGAACAAAACAAGTTTTTTCATAATTTTATTGTTTTTTATCGATACAACTTTTTACACATTAATAAGTTTATTTCATTATCTCAGTTTAAATATTCTTCATATTATATCGTAGATTCAGCTAAGAAACAATTTTTATCAAGAAATTTGATGAAAAGTTCTAAAGAAAACTTTAACCATTTTTTTCGATAATACTAAGTACAGGAACGAAAACAATTTTTGCTCGTGATTTATGAATTTTCCATTATAAAAGCAGCGAATTTTTTTACACGCCGGTATAATCCACACGTTTGTACCACAGGTGGTTCTCCGTTCGGGTTGTACGCTGGCTTCGCGATGTGAAAAAAAAGAGCCTTAGGCACGTTCCGTACACACGGCCGCTTTATCTGAGTTATTTTTACTTAAACCGTGTGCTGAAAGTCGTATCGGGAAACCAACCCATGTTTGCTCATATCTGCCTTCATTTTCACGTGTACATCTCTTTACCCGACGTTTGACGAAACTCTTTTTTTTACACTTTTTTACGGAGTAAAAGCTGAAAGTAAAAAAAAAAACTCGACTCTGTTTTCGAGAGGAGATATAATTCTTTAAAAACACTTCATTCAATCAATCTGACAATTGAGGGTGATAAATTTATCTCCCTCTTTAAATCTAGCGTCTCGAAAAACTCCCAATTATATTTTATACACGAAATTTTTGGTCACGGCGAGATAAATCCGTGGTCAGAATCGTGTGACGACAGACTGATTTTTCTACCATTTAGCCTGTTAACGACTATACTCGTCGATGTGCGCGGTGTATACGGGAACACACACGTATACGCGAGGAGGACTCTCGAAAAAACATCAGCGCGAATTCTTCTCTCTTCTCGACCTGAGAACGGAGCTATAAAGAGGTATTTACAAACTCTCCGAAAGATCGCGAACACTGGTGACCGCGAGGAGAATTCAGCCACGACTTTAAAAGAGAGAGAGAGAGAGAGAGAGAGTCACAGATATAGAGACGGAGAGCAAAATATCGCGAGAGAAAATGAGAAGAGCGAGAAATCGGCCGCGCGTGTCCTTTTCGCCGTCTCTTTTTTCGAGCTCTCTCCGTCCCTCCGGTGAATCTCGCGCAATGTTTCGCGCGCTCCTCTCGCGTTTTCTCCCCCGCGTCTCCCGATCCGTCCTGGAGATCGCTATCTCCGGGTGTCTTCTCGACATTCTACATACCGTACGTCCGAGTCCCTTGAAATAATTGAGTCTACCGGTAAATAACTTTGATCGGTCGAGGAGGAGAAACTTTTGTGCGGACTAGAGAGAGCCTCCGATATAAACGACAAGGATATTTATACGGGTAAGAAAAACGTGTGTTCCCGTATCCTCACGGAGGACATTAAAGCACCGGCTGTGGCCACACCCCGTCCAAACAAAGACTCATTAACGCTCCAACAATTCAAATTAATGACTAAAATATTGTATAATTATATGTTTATTGGGGACCGCTGTGTGCGCGAGTCCGTGCGCGAGATATAAAAGCGATGCGCGATCTGATGTTAGGCAGAACGAGGAAGAGGGCGGGCTCTTGTATTAAGGTTTACGGCGTTCGAGATCTTTTGCGAGAATACGTACGGAAAACAGGTAGAGAGAACGAATCCCCCTCTGTATAATGTGCCAGCTTGTATTCATATATTTGTAAGCGTAAATACGCGCGAGTATATCCTATATATATTATATATATACATAGATATATATTATACATATACATATATACACATTCTCAGGAGAAACATTACAAGGATCGTTAATATACGTAACTTTATTCCCTATTCCCCATTCGCATGGGTGAGAGAATCTCTCAACAAACTGTGAGCTCAATTCACTCACTCTCTCGCTCTACTCTGCTCTTTCACCACCGCGCCCAGTCCATCCTTACGAAATCTTCCTCTATGGGTTTTCGGGTTTTGTGGGCGTTACAACCACTAAATTTCCATACCGGTAGCCGGTTGAAAACTTGAAACTATCCCGGCAAGATGGGTTATAACCCTCGGGCATATCTTGCGAGAGGTTCCTTCTCTCTCGCGCCCTCTTTCGCTCGGTTGAAGGTCTTGTAACAATATTAGAATTAGTTTAGCCCGTGTGCCGAGAGCACGCCCTTCGAGCCAGAATTCCCGTCCATCAGATCCCTCAACGGTCCAGTCTGGCGCCAAACGCTTTTCGAAACTCGTGAAAAATAATTGTTATTTCGTCCCGCTCCTCGGTTTTTTTTCCTCGACTTTATAGAAATTTTAATACGAGACCTCGCGCGCATACGAATGGAATTTCTTGTACATAAGTTCACGTATATTTCTATGTAGATGTGTATAAATTGAGGAAAATCTCTTTGTAGCCAACGAAGCCTCTCAGTGATATATCGCTTGTTGAATTTACGAGTAATTACGGGGAATTTGTGAGAGTTTTATGGCTGTATAAGTGAAAAGAAGATATAAACACCTGTGATTGGTGGTCTCCGGAGCTCTCTGTCCCGGTGTATATATTTGTACCTAGCCTCCCTCACTATTTAATGAATTCAGAAGATTAAAGAGACAGGAGGAAAAAAAAACGAGTGAATATAAATGTTTTATGAGCCGAGTGAGTGACTTTGAGGCGATTCTCCGGGGCCCCCTGATTCCTCTCTTGCTTTCGATATTTCCTTTATTCGCGAGGTGTTCCGCAACCCGGACTTCATCATTCGCTGTATTTTATTTTCTGTAATAGAGGGGCCTTTGCCAGAGAGAGAATGGCTTATTTCTACCGTAACACGCCTCTCTCTTTTTCGTTCTCGGCAACGAGGAGATGGCTTCGTATATGGCACAATTCGTGACAATGGTATTACCGGCATAGATGCATTATCTCTCGGCAAAAGCCGCATAACGCAGAGATTCAGCTTGGCCAACACGTTCCTATACATATATGTATGTCGGTAAATGGTGTGTGTGTATATATGAACGAGAAATGACGGAAAGAAGGACGGAAATGGGATCGGTTCGACGCTCTCGGTCCCAACGATCTCAGACCTTCTGACTCTAATCGCGAGAGAAGCGCATTCCCGTAAGAATTCTGCAATAGGCCGCCAATTATTCGATATACATGTATATAAGGAGAGATCTCTGCACTGGATCCGTCGACATTTCTTAGTCATAAAAGCCAGAGGTATCAAATATACGTCTGTCCCATTTCCCAGCTCCCAGTTCGTGTCGATTCGTTCTCTTCTTCGAGTTTTGAATAATTGATTAATTCTCGAGCACTTGCGCTTCTATGCGGCACGAATGAATATTGAACGGGACAGTATACGAACCAGTGATGGGCGACTTTTGTATTAGATCGAGGTATTATAACCAAACGGATGGAATTTGATGAGAAATACTGGGAAATTTTCAACAAAATTCAATAACGATTTGAAAGCTTGGCATCTCTTTATTAACAAAGTGCTGAAAGTTCTGAACTATTGAATATATCCTTTAAAACAATGAACAAACAAATTTGTACGAAAATATTCTCCATTCGCTGCCAATTATTTATACTTCATAAATTTATTGATGATAAGAGTCGAATTTATTCGAGGACGATTATCAGCGTGATAAAATAACGATTTTAGGATTCAACATTTACATTGTTAACGAATTGTAAAAATTTCCGAAGTACTGAAAACATTTTGAAAAATGAATAAGAACATTCGTACGAATCTTCTGACTAAAGATTATTAAGCACTAGGTCAGCCAGACAAGAGCGAAAAATGCATTTTCTCAAAATCGTTCTACAATTGTTTAAATTTTGAGCTCTAACTCGAAAAAATAAGAAGTTATTGATATTTTGAAAAAACCATCATATTCTTAAGAAATTTTCCAGCCAATTGAAAAAAAACTACTTAACCCTCCGTCTATAGGGTTTTTTAGCACCTTCGGCGTATGTAGGGGGTTCGTTTTCGGCGGTGCGCTACCAAGCACATAATTCTTGATAAAAAAAATCTGAAAAATTCGTGATTCATCGTTAGGATGTCCTTTATAAGTACGAACAGGAATTTTTCGGATATTTTTATGTTTAATATTTTTTTTTTTCAACAAATGTAAAGTAAAATTTTCAAAAAATTCGGAAAACTAATTTTGGCCCGGACACAATCGACCCCCCTACATAGACGGAGGGTTAAATTGAAGAATTACTGCCTGATCTATATAGTCGCTCAAAAAATTCGGTTCCTTTTGACTTTCAGTGTGTGCAGGAATCGGGACTTTTTTATAGTGTTGTACGGTAAGGGTTGAAGACAATCCCCTTTAGGAAACCTCCAAAATTTCATCAAAGTTTTTGTATCTCGCACCGTTTTTAAGATATTTGTTGATTTATCAATGATTTATTATAAACTTTTTTGCTGTTGAAAAAACGAAATTTAAAAGGGATAAAATCGTGCATACAAAAATTCTTATGCAGAATAAAAATTCTGTAATCACTTCATTATTTACTTCATAAATTATCGACGATAAGAGTAATTTTTATGCGAGGATAATAAAGATGAGAGTAATGGCAAAACGAAGAGAGAGAAAGAGAGCGGGTGGTTGTTGTAATTGACGCGACGGGAGTATAGGATTTCCCTTTATATCGGAGGCGCGGTTATGGGCAACGCGAGACCGTCTCATACGTACCAAGGTCCATATAAATAAAGGCAAAGTGCCCATTAGTAGGTAGACAATTTATCGTAGTAAGCTTCTCGCGAAGGGCAATCGCGTATATATACACAGGAATGAGAGGAAAAAGGTGAGCGAGAAGGAAAAGACTGAATGAGTTTGAGAGAGTGTGTAAGAGCCGAGAGAAGAGAGTAAGCTGCCCGTGGGGTTGTTGCCAAGAAAGAGCGACAACGTTTTTCGCGTCGCCAAGATCATTATCTTCTCGGACATCTTCAGTGTTATCGCTCTCCTCGTAAATGTCTTCGGAGCTTGTGCACCCTATCTCTTGCCCTTTCTTTCTCTCTTTCTCTTTCGCTCGTTCTTTCTCTTACCGTCTCGTTCCTCTTTCGACGTAGCAATGCCGAGAGTTGACTCGCGGAAAGCGATTATGTATCTGTCGCGGGAGACTCACGGTCGCTTAACGCCGGAGTGTATATCGGCACACGCGCATTCTTTCTTACTCTCGTTCTCTCCCCCACAGTACAACGTCCGCGAAACGCGTGTACTTTCCGGGTATCTGTGTATGCGCGCCAATGTCGCGGTAACGCTCGACCTCTCGATTTCTCGCGACGATTACAAAGTCAAATCAATTTCGTAATACTTTTTCATTTATTTCAGGTACACGTATTGAAAGAAAACGTTTGGTGCGTTATATTAAAATTCATTACAGTATTTTTTTCTGATTTTATGATTAATAAATGGTTTGATGTAGGGGAAGGGTGAGGGGAAGAGCAAAAAATTTGATAAAAATTATCAATATTTCTAAATTTGATAAAATGTAATATCAACTTAACGCCAACGCACGCTTTACGCGCACGGGCTCTTCGTCGTGTTTATAAATTCTTCCTCTCTTTGAATATTTTTATACGTTTTAATACTTTTATTTAATCTTATTTTTTTTTATTCTCCATCAATACTCTCCACCAAACGACTTTCTTGATTTTCTATCTCTTTTCTTCTTTTCTTTATGATAATTATTTTCACTTTTATGTATTTCTCACACGATTTGAATATTGATCAATCTTTGACACAGTTGTTAAAATTCTAACCAATTTCAAATAGAATAAAAAATGAAGTTCGTCAAACGAACTCGTGCCATCACGAGCCAATCAGATTTTCGGAAAAGTGGTGACAAAACGACCAAGTTCACGTATCTTCCTTCAACTTTATATAAGTTGGAACAGTTTTTTCTTTGCTAAAAACATTTTATTTGGTGATAATACAAATTCAAACAATAATAAAAATTGATAATCAATTAATTTTATTTGAAATAACACGTCAAAACTAACAATAAGCTATAAATCACTAACAAGTATAGTAGGTAAAAATGAATTTCTTTAACTATTCACAATACTCACAAATGAATTGAATATCTTCGTCGGAGATACCCGCATATGAATCATGGGCCCACCCATTACAATTCTGACATTTTGTCCATGATTCGGTTGATTTACTATATTTTTATCCACCAAATATTTACAAAAAGTATCATCAGTGTCTTTATTATTTGTCGTTTTAAAGGGTCGGCCTGTTCCCTTGCCGACCGATTTTTTCGATGATTGACGTGAACTTTAGGTGTTAAAAATTATTGAACAAATCTTTTTCTTTGACCTTTGCATCTACCAATTATGTTAATGATAATTCTTTTCACATAAATTAGTCATAAAAATTTTTTTTACTATTAACTTTATTTTGTTATCAAAATTTTTATTTTCTCACGTTTCGGAGGGGTGCTGCGTTTTTCTCGGCGAAAAAATTATTTTTCAATGATAGATAGATAGATAGTTTATTTATGCCATAAGTTACATTGTGGCAAAGTAACAAAATAGAAGATACATATGGTAATATAATAACAAAATCGAAAATTACAGGAAAATACAATATAGATACTAGAAATCTAACGTTTATGCATCATCGGAAGAAAACAAATGATTGAACAAAGCACGTTTCAAAGACAAGAGGGTTTCCGCAGAAGTGGCCAGAATCGGCAGAGAGTGCCAGAATTTCGCACCAGCGATTCGTAAAGAGTCCGCAAATATATTAGTATTGTAATTCGGTATATGAAAAACTTCGGAAGCGTGCACAGTCCTCGTCGATCGACGGAGGGATGGATCTGGTGCTAGAAACATTTCAGCAATATAAGCTGGCGCGAGATTGCGATCGACGTGGTACATTAGTATACCGAGATAATAAAGCCTGCGACTGTCTGCACGGCTCTGCACCGTCAACGATCCCAACCTGCGCCGATAGACAGTGACGTGATCCGCCTCCCGAAGGTCAAAAACGAATCTGATGCAGTTATTAGCCAGGACTTGCAGCCTGTCATTGAGATCAGCATTAATACCGAGATAGACTAAGTAACAATAATCGATATGCGGAAGAACAAGTGACGTTACGAGTTTCACTCTAATAAGTTGTTCCGATAGAGAATTTCGATGGTCCTTCAGCGAATAGAGGGATCTATTCACTTTTTGAGAGATGAGTGCAACGTGTCCCTTCCAACTCAGATTATTGCTTAGACTAACTCCAAGGTTACGAGTCTCCGCGACAAGAGGAAGAGCTGTACCGTTGATAATGACCGGCTCCAGAGTCTTCAAGTCTATGTCCCTGAGAAAAGCGCCCCTACCCACCAGTATCATCCCCTTTCATTTCGCGAGATTGAGTTTAAGGTCATTTTTGGCGGCATAGCGCCAAATGGCGGCTGCATCATGATTAATTTTTCTTAAACCCAAAGAAAGTTCTGCCGGAGTAACATTCAGGAATATCTGCGTGTCGTCAGCATAGATGAGATGATCAGAGTGATATAAGCAGTGACCAATATCGTTAATGAATAAGTTAAATAATAAAGGTCCAAGCACAGAGCCCTGTGGGATTCCTCAAGTAACTGGAAGCCACTCAGACATCACCCCACCTTCGCGCAGTATAGCTTGCGTACGATTAGATAAGTAATTAAAGACCAGCTGTATAGGTCCTTCTGCAAAACCAAGCGATCGTAGCTTCAATAAAAGGCGATTATGCGAGATCGTATCAAATGCTTTACTAAAGTCAAATAAGATAAGTATTGTTAGTTTCTGACAGTCAATAGCACTACAGACTGTATCAATTAACTTAAGTAAAACAGATTGCGTGGTGAAACCAGGCCTAAATCCAGACTGGCAAGAGTTTAATAAATTAAAGGACTCTTAATACGAAGTAATTTGCCGGTATAGGATTTTCTCAAAAATCTTAGAAATCGTTGATAGATTAGCGATTGGGCGCGTGTCGGACGGAGATGACGGTAACCTTAGTTTAAGAAGGGGCCTAATAAAAGCCTTCCTCCACGCCAATGGAAAATATCCGATTGTCATACAACTATTAAAAATGGACACTAACGTCGTCGATATAATAAATAACATTGTTGCAAAATTTCAACAAAATCTTAAGAAATCGACGTAAGCGAGACAACCACCTTAATGTAGGACTTTCTAAGTAACGTCCGATACCCTTAATATGTTTTTAAGTACGCATAGTTACAAGACACTTCCCAACACCTACTCTGTCTTAATTGAAAAAGATATTACAAACTTCACCGATAAACACTGGAAGGGTTAGAAAATCAATCAACTGTATTAATTCTATATCCAGCATAAGCTCAGTTTATTGTTCCCTCAATGTGGTGTACATTTTTTAAAATTCCGTTACATACAGACATCAAAGCTGCGTATAAAACTTTCTTAAGAACGTTACAAAATTACCCTCGCTTTGCAGCGTTTATTCTTCGAGCTATCAATCGTCACATTTCCGACACGAAAACAAAACCAGCCTGACGCCTCTTTGGTTTGAAACAAGGGTGAGAGGCCCCTCGGTACTTTTTTTTGACGTATGGAAGTAAAAGGCTACTAAAAATAGATAGTACAAACAAAAGCAAAACATTTATTGGATTCTTGACAGCAGGAACGAGGGTTTGATGAAGTTCCTCGCCCTAATGGAATGAATCTCTATCGTCATTTCTCCCATCTCTCTCTCTCTCTCTCTCTCTCTTCTTCACTCTCTTAGTCATTTGAGAGTCGTGAATGTTCACAATGCGCGAAACAGAATACTGTAAATTTTCGTGGCAAGTTTGCTTATGTTAATTGAGGATAAACGTTGGTGAGACTCTCCCTTGTGTCTCTTTGTATTATTCGCGCGCGCGACTATTATTTCTACCGTTCAAGGGACATACGCACAGGAGAGTAAACTCGATGTATCGACTGTGAAATATAAACGAGAAATTATACGTGTATGCATCAGGGGGGCGATGAGCATTTTGGAATCTGCATAAGGGCACTCGCGTTTCGTTTTGTAGATTCGAGACGTGACGAACAATTGCGTAAACGCGCCTGCACACATTATGCCGTGAATTTGTTGATGGTTCATTATTATACGATATGATAACAGCCGTAAACACTCCACGGACTCCATAACATAATACTTGCGCAACACATACGAGAAATGCTAATTCCGGGGGACGGAAATTTGAAAAACAAAATCCATCGAACTCCTCTCAAGGAAAACAAATAACAAGTGGATTGGTTTTTATGGTAATTTATCTTGAATGTAATTGAATTAAAAGCATTGAACAGTGTATCTATTGGGGAAAAATTGAGAATTCAGGGGAACCCTAAAAGATTCATCTTTTACCTTTAAAATTTAGTTTGCAGAGTCAATAAAAAAATGTTTTGTATTAATAAACGCAAATACTCTGTCGTACAAAAAAAAGATAGATAGCGATTTAAATTTTTTAAATAAAATTTTATTGATTGAAAAAAGGAAAAAATTAAAAAAAACCGAATTCTTGTTGAAAACGAGTAAAAAAATCTTAAAAAATGCGTATACGCAAATGTAAAGGACGCATTTAACTTTCACCACGTTCAAAGACCTTTGAAATACGGAATTCACCGAACCGGACGTAAATCGCTCAAAAACAAAATTGAATACGAAAATTAGAATGAATGCAAATTTTTTATCGAATCTAATTGAAATTAAATTGTCGAAAAGCTTAATCTATGGTAAAAAGTACTGAGATTCCGAGTAAAAAATCTTGAGACGGATTCTTCGAGTTGATTTTCCTTGAAGTCGTGAAACGAGAGCCAATTGCGGATAAATCGATCGGATGTTTTGAGGAAAAATACGAGGAGGACGGAAAAGGAGAAAAAAGATTAAAAAAAGAGGAGGATGAGAGAAAATCGAGTATTGAAAATCAGTATACGGGAGAGAAGAGGACGAAAAGGGAAAAAAGTTGTGGGATCCCTGCTCGATTACAAGAGAGCACGCCGGTTTCTCCATTAACGAGGAGTCCGGACTCACGCGAGATGATCCTTCTCGTCCAGCACGACGCTCCTCTCTCTCTCTCTCTCTTTCTTTCTCTTCTCGCCACCTCGTCTTCGATATCTACCACTCTTCATGTACTCCCGTGATGAATCTCGTTTGCCAGAAAATCCCTGATCGTTACGATGTATAACTCGTACACCAGGGGCAAGGGAGAGAAAGTCTTGCCAGTACCGTGCCGAGGATCGAAAAGAAGTGCATCGGTGATTACGTAGTTACTCACGCCGATGTTTGATCGTGGATGTGTATTGGCAAGGAGAGAGAGAGGTAGAGAGAGAAAAAGGGAGGGAAAGAGAGCACACAGAGGGCGAAGGTGCACGCACGGTGGTCTCGCGGTGTGGTCCGCGAGCCTCCTGCACAGGGGTTTCCTCCTCCTGATAGCATTCTCACGCACTCTCCTCTCTCATTCCCTTTTTCCTCCTTCTTATTTATTCCTCGTCTCGGGCACTCTCTCCCTTCCTCTTTTTACTCTCCGATGTTTGACCAGAGTCCTTCGATCGTCCGCTCCCTTTCTCCCTTGACGTTTGTCCTTATTTGTCCGCTTCTCTCCGCCCCCTCTCGACGTTCGCGAAACTCTCCTCTCCGATCCTCCCTGGTGAAGGCACGAGCCCTGTATCCCGGGATCGTCGAACGTTTTTCCTCCTCTCTCCGATCGAACGGCGCAGGAGAAGCGGGAGAATATATGCTCTTGGTAATCACTCTCCCTCTTTCCCTCTTCGATTCTCCGCTTCAGTGGTTTGTCCGGACGCAGAAACGTACAATTAGGCAACCGCTTCGCGAGATCGAGCGCTGGATCGACGAGGACTTTCCCTCCCTCTCGCTCATCTCTCTCTCTTCTCGTTAAACGCGATATCTCCGGCTGGTATACCCGCGATCACATCGGAACACGCAGACCTCGAGAGACCTCTCTCTCTCTCTCTCTTCACTTTTCTTATACGAAAAGTTCTCTTGCGTACATAGAGCTGAGTGCACAGACATCATCCTCTCGACGCCAAGTCGCGAGAATCCTTCATTCTCCTTTTCCTTCATTTTCTCAAACTCGAGCCGGTCGACTCTCGCAGATATATCTCGCCGCGTCCTGGCCAGATAGAACACTGCCAGCGCCCATTCTCCTCCCCCTTTCTTCTCTCTACCTCCCTCTGTCCTCTTTGCTCCCTCATTTCTCTCTCTCTCTCTTTCGGCTTCGCAGCGGAAAAACTTTAACAGGTCGGCAGAGATCTCTTCAAACTTTTAGAAGGCTCCGCCCAATGCATCACCGCAGTTTCGAACACGACAAAAACTTTTCTCGATATAGAGTCCTCGCCGACATCATTATATCGCCTCCTATCGTTCGAGGACATTCGTTTTACTTTTTCCCTTTTTTACACACGCTCTCTCTACTTTTTTACTTTGTAATTCACTCGCACACCCGTACGGATCTGATGTTTGTTTCCCATTAGAGACTGATGGGGAAAAAGTTCAATGTTTGACCAAAAACACACATATTTTATACATTTTATAAAATGCTAAAAGGTATAAAAGATTCGTGTGAATACTGCAAAGCAAACTTCAATATTTGAAACATTTATTTTATATACGTATAGCGATAAAGTATTGTGAATATTTTACAAGATCTATATCGAAAATTAAAAATTCGCTCTAATACCCTACCATATATCGGTCGGAGGCAAGAAATCTGGGGGTCATTTTGAACGCTAAGCTAAATTGCAGCAGTCATGTTTCCTCCATCTCTCGAAAGGTTTGCAAAGCCCTCTATTCGCTCAAAATACATAGAATTTCCCTAACGATTCCACTTAAAATCAAGCTCATTGCAACATTAGTGTTCCCATACTTTGATTGCTGTTGTCTTGTGTATTTGGGTCTTACCAGCGAAATCAACGATAGGTTTGAGGTCCTCATGAACTCTTGTATACGCTTCATATATGTATAACTTACGAAAAGACGAAATTCCGGTACTTACAATTTATTCCGATGTTTGACAATTTATAATAGTGAGACGGAATTCCTTCCTCACCCGCCGCACCGTGGCCTGAGACGGTGTGCGGGACTCTTTGACGGCACATTAAATTTTGGCAAAGCTATATTTTAATTTTATATTTTCGTTGGGCGCCAGTTGATTTTCTATCAACAAAATTATGAATAAAGGAATAAAGGGAGGATAGGCATGAGAGAGCGGTTTCAGCTGAACAGGCCTAATCAAAGTATTGCCACACAATTAATAATGAATTGTCACTTACAGTTTTATTACGATCTGGATAACGCCGTATCCTTTTGACAATCCTTTTGACAATCTTTCTTTCGAATAACTATATACATATATCGATGAATAACTTTTACAAACTGACAAATGAAATTGCAAATTACAAATTTACGCGTGAATTATAACTTGAGAAAATCGTCTAGTCGCTTGATTTTGGGCGACATCTTTCGCTCATTAATTTTGACAAACTTATTTTGACTCGATCTTCGGATCTCGTCAAGTGTCGATCAATAACTTTCCTGTCTCAATAGACACACATTCAATGCACAATTTATAGGATATAATGGACAGAAGCAGGAGAGAGTGAATTCCGCTGAAGGACCATGTCACAAAATAGCATAAAAGATCGAATATGTCAAACAAAAATCCGGTACTTACAATTTATTCCAATATTTCACAATTTATAGTGGAAACACGTTCAATGCACAATTATACATAATTATCTTTACAATTACAATTTATACTTTCGACTACGTTAATAAAATGTTTAATGCCCTAAGGCCTGGCGTGGACTCGCTAACGTTCCGCTCGTCTTTCCACCGATATTGACGAATCTGTCGAGTGGGAATAAGGAGAGGAGAAATTCTCAATTTTGATATTCGAAATATAACGATTTCGGTAAATACGCCAAAATTTGACTCACAATCAGCTAGAGAACTCGAACGGTAGAAGACGATATTTCCCGTGCCATTCTATATTCCCAAACATAAAGCGATGGTCTTTTCGAACTCTACGCGAATCGCTGGTATGCGTTTTTGGAATACACTTCCTAACGAGATGACCGAAACTCAATGTCCGAGGACCTTCAAGACAAAGCTTTTCGAGCTCTTATTCGGTAGAGAAAATACTGTGGTCGTTGAATAATCAAAACAATTCGAATAGAAATTCAAACTAAACTATGTCAAGTGTTGATCTATTCAGCTGTAGACCACGAATATGATCACAAATCACTGTAAATTTGAATTTTTTGTAAATAATGTTCGTAAATACGGATTGTCATCCACGTTATCAATGTAACACTTGTATCTTTACTTCTTACCCCATAGTCCATTAGGCCATTAATAAAACATCTATGTATCTAACAAAACTTTGCCTCATGAATTAAAGATGCTGAAGTTAATAAAATGTTAATGCGTAAATAAAATGTTAATGCGTAAATAAAATGTTTTGTGCACGGATACTACTGAAGTTTTGATAATATATTATTGTGATTTTGATAAAATTTTTTCAACTTCAGCATCTGTAATCCATATAGCAAAGTTTTATTACAGTAATGAATTATTCATTTTCAATTAAGATCTTGGAATATTTCTGCCTGTAATTAAGCTACATATCAACAATCAATCAATAAACGATAATACGAATCGATATAAACAAGAAAAGCTGCGTCTTTTTAAAAAATTTTAATAACTTTTATTCGACTCTAAAGAGTTGATCGTACCGTCTTCAAATATTAATATTATGCACGTAACGCAGGGCTTACCCCAATTCTTTTCTTTCGCAATCAAACTGAGAAGTAGATATTTGGAGGGAGGAAGGAAAGAAATTTCATTACGTAGGAGCGAAAGCTTTTGGCTCCTTAATCCTTTCGCAGCCTCCTTCAAACGAGTTCCGCAAACGCAACTCTTGTCACAGTCGAGTCCCGTGAGACGACAGAGAATCTCCATCGCGTCTTTCTCTTCCTTTGGTCCCTCTCCTCTGTCATATCCTCTCCATTCGGTAATAGAAAAAGGCGAGTGTCAACAGTAATCTACGAAATCCCTTGACTTTGATAGCCGAACGCCGGCGATGAAACTTTCACCGTTTTCGCCCCCGCGTCTGCTCGCGCGCTCTCACACGCACGCGTGCACACACTCGTTCAGATAATCGCGAAATAAAGCCGTGATCGACTTGTTTCCAGCAATTTCTATTGTCACGCTTGAAGCATTAACTTTGCACCGGCCTTCATTCCTTTTCCTCTCCTCTACGGATTCAAGGGTCTTCGACTTCTCTTTTCCATTCGTATACGTTTCTTTCTTTTTTTTCCGAGGAAGAGTTCTCCGCGCGTATACATAATTTAGAAACTCATCACCGGAGAGGAGTGATAGTTTTTTGAATAGAGCATGCGAGAGGGAGGAAAAAAACAGAAGAAATGATTGATGAGTCTCGTTTTAACGTGAATTTCATGGATGTCGAATCGCTGGAGCGCATAGGCAAAAGTTTCTCGTTCCAATTACACAGGGTCACTGAGCCGGATTAGAAAAGCTACCGTACCGTTTTTTCGCTTTTTCAAACGGCTCTTTTTTCGTTAATCCTTTTTGTTTATTACGCAACCTCTGGTCTCTCCTCCAGAGCGCGATGAACCTTTACATTATTCGTATTTCTAACGACGTCCGTACAAAACCTGTCGACAGATTTCACCTCCCACTTGTCCACTTTTTTCTCTAACCCTCATTGTTGGTTTTTCCATTTACCTGAACTACCATAACAGCTGCTGAACGCTGCTCAACGATATCGTTCCGTAACCAGCAGTTTCCCAAAATATTATTAATCGGAATGAATGATAATAGCGAGAGCATATGCCTCGGTCATTGTTAAAACGTGTTATTATATCGTTAGAACAAATGTCGGCATGAATAATGCATCCGTGAATGGAGAAATGTGAAAAAAAGGGGTGCGGACGGCGTCCCGTTGTAAAAATGTCGGAATCAGTGGTTCCCGAGCGTTGACGCTGCTATAAATTCGTAAACATCCCGCGAGGGGTCTCGATCGTTTCAACGACCTGACAGATAAGTAGATCCCCCGTCCGTCACTCGTGTAAACGATGTATCTACTTCACCCTGGTCCCGGAATGAGAATCTCGCGGACTGACTTGATGATTCTGGTTCTCGTATATAGAAAAGAACGAGCGAGAGGAAGAGAACGAGAGGATGAGAGAGAGAGAGAGATCACTGATGGGAACGGGCACGTGCTCCAGGATAAACCTCTGCGCATGCGTGTGTGAAGCTTTCGTTCATTCCACGAGAAGTTGTATAAACAAACAGACGGGATATCAAATATACTTTATGCATACAAACATCCGTGACATTTTCTTTCGTTCCTCTGCATGTATACACAGTCGTCGCTAAAAAATTGCTCAAAAGTCCGTACGATTCCGAGGGCATACATATATTTATCCAGTCTCGCAAAACACACATATAATTACGAATAATTTGTTACGAATTGGTTGTCCCGGTGGACGCCTGTCTTCGGGGATGATCAAAGAGGCAGTTTTGGAGTCTTTTTGAAGATAGAGATACGAGGAGGGAGAAGAAGTGGCGAACTCATCGATGTTGAAAGCGGGACATGGGAGAGGAAGAGAGAGAGATAGAGAGGAGTGCGTGGTTATATGCATGTTACGTCCTGAGAAATGAGGATGGGGAGGAAAGATGGAGAACGTGAGGAGGAAGACGAAGAGATGCGGTTGAGAGTAAGCGATGAGGGAGAGAAGAAGATGAAAGAGGCGAAGAGGAGGGGAGGAGAAGAAGGAGAGTGCGCGCTTAACCGAGGCCGAGGAACGGAAGCACCTGTCCGTTGCCTGGATAGCCCCTCGTTTATAAATCTAACATATAATCAGGTACACACGGGGCGGCGGTGCCGATGCGAGAGTGCACCGACTAGAGAGACGAGAGAAAGCGGAGAAGAAAAGAAAAAAGGAGGAGCAGGAGAAGAAGAAGAAGAAGAAGAATCGCGTTATTACTGCCTTGTTAGAAGTCGACAAGGCAGGTGCTCCATTTTACTTTGGACAATTAAATTGCTCGATTCGGACCGACTCTTTAATTTCGCGAAGATGTTCCACTCATTTGCCAATTTCAATACCGCCGCTGTAAAGTTTCTTCTTTCGGATCCTCGGATGCGTTTCGGAGCAGGAATATACCCGAGATCCTTTTTCTAATCCTCGGCATCTCTTCGACGAGGATAGAGATCTGAGGGAATGACAAGCTCGTTTGTCAGATTCTTATCCAGGTTGAATTGCGAAAATTGTACACGCGCTGTTTACTCGGGAGCATCCCTCGGTCAAGCGACGAGAAAACGCAACGTCGACAGGAGAGCAAACAGTCCTCTCCGTTTTTTCCCCTCCCTGGATTTCTTGAGGTTTTATATATACAAAAAACGTCTAAGTGGCTTACTCCGCCTATTCCCATCCGAAATGGGGAATAACGATCGCTCTTCTTCTTCTACCACTGCACTACCGTATCTAATGACTAATTACGGTAGTAACAATCGCGATAAAATTTTTGCCGAGAGGGGCTCTCCTCCGAGGATCCGCGTATAAGAATTTGCACGCACACGCGAACGGTCTCTAACTACCTCGTGCTTGTTAATCGCGCACCATTACAGAGCCAGCTACGCATGTACATTCTCATCTGTGTATTTTTGTAAGCTGTTTCACTCGTCGAGTGTAGTTAGAAGGGAAAAGCAGGTGGCGAGTCGTACTCATGAGTCGCTATCGGTTTGTACACACGCTGCGGCTATTTGCACGGCGCGCATATTCCTTCACCGCATATTGGCCGGCGTCGATCCGGAGTGGACAAAGTTGTCTCGTTCGTAGAAACACGAGAATCTCTCGGCAGTAAAAAAAACGGGTGAAGGTAAAAATAACAGTCCCCAAATGGTCGATTTGGAAGTTGTTACGAATCTTGGGAGCGAGGAGAGCGTAAACTCCGAGGGAAGTACACACGAGCAATGGTTAACTCTCCGCGAGCAGACTCGTTTCCTGCTCCGGTTCTCTCTTATTTTATACCCGCGATCGGCTTTTTCATTACTCCGCGTTTTATTATCTCCGGAGCAGGGACACTTCAATTTTTCGTGCTCGTTCATCTCTCGGCTTTCGGACAAGTATATCCATGAAAGTTTTTTTTTTTACGGGACGAAAAGCCATTAGAGCGAAAATTTTGTGGCTCGCGCACGCAACGGGAGAGAATTTCACGAAATATGACGAGGCTAATGCCGCTCGCTGATAAATACGAAAATTTTGTGTTATTTCTCCGATGTAACAAGACCCCGCCTCTCTCGCTCTCATGTTCGGCTCCGCTGCCGTCTCAAATTAGGTCCCATTTTGGAGTTATCTTGTTAATGACACGCACGCTCGTCCCTCTCTCTGCTCGCCGGGAGCGTCCGTATACGCGCAGCATCGAGCTTTTCTCTCTAGCGAGCATAAAAATGTACGAGTGTACGCGCGGTCGAAGCTCCGAAACGTCGATGTACGTGTGCGTACGGCTCTGATTTTACGAGCGCCGGAAACGTAACTCATCATGAGCCTTCCGTCCGAGTCCTAACTCCCGGTACAAAATACCAAAGTGCAATTTCATCCGTCGATTTCATTATAGTCACGAACGTTTCAAGAACAACGTTCTTTTTTTTCGCTCCGCACACGAGGACGAACGGAAATGTCCTCCGTTGAGCAAACAAGAAACCGGGAGAAAAAAAAGGGAAAATCGAACGTGAGATCTTGCGCGAGGGGACAATGCTCGGAGACACGGAACGTAATTCAAAACTGGACAAATGTGACTATTATCGCGAACGAGGACGACTCGAGGAAATCCCCATTCGAACGAGACAGCCGAGCTTCGTTTCAGATATTTACGAGAGAAATTTTCGAGTGTATATATAACGTTTGACCCCGAGTTATCCGTGCACTTCGCTGTCCGTCATGAATAAAAGGCTCGCGAGCCAAGATGCGTTTAGACTGGGAAGACTCGAGGAGGAGAGAGAACGAGACGACTCGCGAGGACAAGAGTTCAAACACACTTCTCTTCGTTCCAGTATAAAATATGTGGAGATGCTTATTTTCTCGCGCATATTACTGTAACGTGTATCGCGTGTGTGCCAGAGTCTCGTCGCCTGTGCGCATTATGATTTATTGTCCGAGGGTCTCGAGAGCGCCGAACGAGAATGAGTACCGAGCAAGAAAAATGAAAAAAGGTATTTTCTCTTTTTTTTTTGAATGCACGAGAACGAGAGCTCGGAGAGACCTCCCTCTCCTACAAAAAGCAATTTTAAACAATTATTCAAGAGCATCAAATATTAATTCCCCACGAAGAATAATTTATTACAAACGATAATTGAGCCAAATTGTTCTCGATCGACTCGAAACTTTCCACGGATCCGAATAAAATTATCGAGTCGAAAAAAAAGAGAACAGCAGTGAGCATAATGTTGCAATTGTAATTATGACAAATTGTCATGGATAATGTGACAGGACATTTTTTAAACGTCTAAAAATCAATTAATCGTAATTACACGCTCGAAAGATTATTTCAAATCGTTTTAGTTTTTATTTTTTTTAAAACGATCATAACTAGTCAAAATGTTTTGAATTTTCGTATGAGCATGAACGAGGGATCGACTTGGCGAATTCGAGGGTGACGTCCGCAGTGTCGGCTTTTAATTCCACCTCCATCCCTCGTATCGTGAACTACCGTGCCACATCGGAAGTAGGTGAGCATGTGTGTAATGATATTAAAAAAGAGGGGAGAAGACAATTTGAAAGTCCAGAATGGTGCACGTACAGCCACGTGTAAGTATCATCTTCCCTCTCTTTCCCCACTTGATTCCGCGTCGCGTTCTGTACGTACACCGGTTTCGCTCCATATAATGATAGATTGCGACGGCATTAATTCGTTGTTTAACCAACGGACAACCTCTCCTGCGTGCACCGTTTAAGAAATAAAATATGGCGCTCGGTGCGTGCCTTTAGGCCCCAATTCACAGTGTAATTCTCTCATGTTATTCTGAAAGCTTTTTTCCATATTCTTATATTTATGTACAATTTCTTAGGAGCAGTTCATGTTTTTTGCTGATTCTCATAGTACTATCATTTGTGAAGTTTTTTGCTGATTCTCATACTACTATCATTTGTGAAGTAATTGAGATAGTGACTTCTTTTGTTTGATTTGCTTCAACAAGTCCAATTGGGATTATATTCCAAAACCGGTATTAAAATAAAGCCAATTTCTTTAAGGTAAGATGCATTCAAATCAATGAATTTTGTCATAGTTTATCTCTGTAGCATGCGTTTTTTGAGCTTATGTTCATTTAGGAAAGTTGTTCCAAATCGATTCAAAAGCAACATAAGATACAACATCAAAGTCATTGAACATGACCTTGAGTTGCTACGTACGTATAAAAAAGAAATCTTATACGATGTTAGAAAAAAACTAAAGGAAACTTCTTCGAAGTACTAAAAAGAGACATGCAAAATTTCACGACGTTTCACCATCATCTATAGAAGTCTAGATATTTAGGATTGAAAATCGCAATATGTAACACGTGCTCTTATGAGAGAGAACTAAAAATTGCAATTTTCAACAATAAATATATCTCAATATCTACGTCATAAGCCCTCTAAAAATTTGGTGAACGGATGCAGGTCGGATCAGAGAAGGCTTGTGCAAATTTTCAACGAATTCCTAAGAAATCGAAAAAGCTGCAGAATTACCTTAATTGTCCAAATACTGGTAAAAATGACCAAATACTACGAAAAATTGAGAAAATGCGAAGCATCTGAAAACAATGTGACCGTCTAGGGCTAAAAAACCGTCTAAAAGGTTTGTTCGACGATTTTTAGAGAATATGAAAAAATACACAAAAGATTCAATAATGAAGATTAAAAGATATGAACTATATCAGTGATATTTTCTATACAATTTTCTAACCAATTTTTTATAGTATACACAGAAAATCTTTCAATAAACATAGTATCGGATGCAATTGAAAACAGGGATTCCTCACAAAGACTGAAATCACCAGACTTTTATAGACTTGTGGATCAGCAATTTCGCTGATGCTAAGGGTCAATGGCACATGAGGCGACTCTTTTTCCGATTCTTCCGTTCCGCTTTTCTTCCGGCTCTTTTTTTCGAGGAATCGTCCGTGATCTCCTACACAAAACTTTTTGCAAGAGAGTTTGTAGAAGCCCGTTGAGACGCTTTGCACAACTTGCAAAGTCGATTTTCGTAAGGGCAAAAGCCCTTCTCCCGCTTTACAGTACTCGAGAGTCATTGTGTGTTTACGTCGTTTCTCTCCCCGTTCTTTTCTTCGATCCCGGAGAAACGCTCATTCCTAGGGATCGCGAGTACCTCTTTTGTTCGCTCCCCGTTTCTTCGGATATCGAATAAATTCGAAGGGAGAAAGAGAAAAAGAGATCATTTGGATAAACTTCATTTCCCATTTGACTGGAATACTTACTTGTGTATTGGCAAATTCACTCGCCTTACATTTCGTCGTACGCTAACTTGCTTGCAAATAGTCAAGCAAGAGATTAAACTCTCTCAGACGGACGATCAATGTCTCGAGCAAGCACAAAGGGACTAGAACCGTGTCGCTTAGAGACACGTGGCCGTAATTGGAGTCGATTTCAGAACAAATTCAAGTCAATTATTTCACCAGCTGTGAAGAATCGCGCCTCGTTTATCAATATAAAAATTTCCTATTTTTTCTCTTACCTATGTGGATTATAAATATTCCATTCACGCCGTTCGAGATGTGTCAGCGTGGAGAATGGCCCCCGTATTATGAATATTTACGTGGTGACACGTCGCTGAATGACTTTTCATCCGAAAGACATATAAGATATTACCGCATACACGCAGACTCTTCTACTCTTTGATATCTTTTGTCGTTTTGCCGACATTTTCTTCTTCTTCTTCATCCTCTTTTTTTGAGCCCAAAGCCGGCAGCGGGAGTGTCGCGGCAATATCCTAAGACTCCCCGGACAAAAGAAAAAGTCATCCGACGGAGGTGCAGGCTTTTGCTCCGTGACCGCACACGTATACACAACGGGTCCGAACAATACTACGCGTCAGTCGAGTTTCTTCTGCTCTACGTTCAAGATATCGGTATTCCATGTGGACCTTCCTGTTTTCCTGCCTGCGCGTATATGAATAACATACACAAAACGAGAATCCCCGTATTTCCTCGACCAGACCACAGGATGCACGTCAAATATGTGTGCACAGAAGTTCCTGCATGCCCTTTCATTGCCAGGGAACACCTGTGCGATGTATATTCTTCCCCCACCATCCCATTCACCGCCAGGAAAACTCTTGACGAATACAGAATCGAAATGAATTTGAAAAAAGTAAATGAACACAATTTGATGCAGTGCAACCTTTCAACGTCGATAGATTGTCTATTGTTGTTGATCAAACTTTCACCATGGATGTATTTAATTTTTTAGGATGATGAGAAACGCTCATTTTTTATGCTCTCCTCGGAAGAGAGATCTGGAAGCTTGGCATGCGGTGGAATATATGGATGTGATGGACAACAATCAATAATGCGGAGAGAATACTTTCACAACAATCAATCGATGGCAAAGAGTGCAGATGAGTAACGATAAATAACGAGACCACCATTCCTATTCTCACAATTAAAAACAATGAGCACGGGAATTACCGGAGGAAAATAAAAATGCTAATTTCGAGCAGAAATTGATGTAGGAATGGGATCGTAGGACGCAGCGACTGATCGAGACCATTTACTTTATCGATGATTCTCAATAGAGTCTCGCGCGGGTCATGATATGATATGGATGATTTACACTTACAGATACACGAAGACGATTCCTCTAGCTGGAAACTAGGAACGAGTTGAGAGTCGCAATGAGTACCACCAATGGTTACAGCAACATGACGTCATGCCTGGTATGCATCGGCGTTGTCAATGTTATAAATCTCAATTGGCCACTTGGTTCAATGAAGGGTATCGGGATTAATGAATGCGCAAAAACTTTCATCGCTTGCATTCCTTCGTCTCTAGCATCGCATACATGGTTTAGAATGAAAGAGATATTGCGATTATATACATATGTATGTATATCAACTGAAGTATATATCTCAGTTGAGTTATCGTCGTCACTGTTATTTTGTTTGTCTCCGTCGAGAAACTGACCGAGGGAACTTTTTGAACTCCACGGTGAAAGTATGCGCGATACACGCTGAAGCACTGAGGATTTTCGAGCACGAGTTTTCGTCGCGAGGCATAAAAGACTCTACGGTGCTGCAGAACCCATTAGAGAGGTGTCAGAAACGTGACGAAAATATGTGAGCTAATAAATCTTTCGTGATACCTCCGTTATCTCCCTCTTTTCTCTTTCTCTCTTGGTTTAGTTTTCTGATGGTCATAGGTCCAGGCTCGTTTCAACGAGCACACTCCCACGTACTGACCCAACATCGACAAACCTAATATCCTATTCTTCCTTTCTCACCTCTCCTTTCTTTCTATCTTCCTTAACTCGATTTATTTGGCTTGTTGATTTGTGACAGCGGTCTGCTTGTCTTCGGGTATAACTTTTACTCCATATGTATAGGATTCCTTTAGTGCCATCGACCAACAGAATGCGAGAATGGTATGAGCAGAAAAACTTGGAGGAAAGAATGGCTTTATTATTAAATGTTTCTTCCAAGACAGTTCTCTGATTCAATGAACGTAAATTTCTCAACGAAATAATCAGCAAAATAAAAATTAATGCAGAATCAGGATGCGGAATAGTAAAAGTTGCAACAGATGCAAATCTCGACAAATTTATGACCATGGTAAATATATACAGTGATTACAGTGGAGTATTTTAATGGTAGTCTGGTCGAAAGTAGCGTTTGTTAATATTCCATTAGCATGAATTCGCAAACGACAGGTTGGCCAATGTGCTATAATATAATTGACGTAGTTAAGTGATATCAAGTGATGACCGGGGAGTAGTTACCGCGCCGGGGGTATGACGTGAAGGCGGGAGGGCCGAGAGGGTTAATGTAATTACCATTAAATATAGGACCTGAAGGTAATATTAAACGAATGGGTCTGGGCAAGTTCGGAGTTTCCTAGGGTCCAAGAGACTAATTGTCGAAAGGCGGACTATATGCTGCCATTAAACCAAAGCATTTTCATACCCTTTGTTTATACGATTTGGTTACTACGTCGATTTTCCCCATCACAATTCACTCGGGAGGGCAAGTTCCCTCGAATCTTCGAGTGACAAGGTTGCCATGAATGTGCATGAGAAATGAGGTGGTCGTCTTTGGAAAGTCATTCGAGTTTCTGCGATCCCGCGTGTTCGACGTATTTCGACGTTATTATAATAATATTGTTGACTCTTTGGGCGAGGGCTGATCCATATTGTTCGTACGTGTAGGTCTGGGTCCTTTTTGTATGTGAATGAATGAACGGAAGGCAGAAAAGCTGGTTGAACCTCACACGTATATTATTCGACCGCACACCAGGTCCTAGACCGCCGCTACTGATCCTTGCTACCGTGTACAGCGCTCCCCCACGTCCGTATATACACAAGGCCGGAAGAAAGAACCTTTTTGACTCGTGATCCAGCACTCATCTGGACCACCCGTGCACCTCGCTCTCACTATTTTTTCACACACAGACATCCTCTGCACACTTGCTCCGGCATTCTCAGACCCGAGAGAGTAAGCGAGAGAGAGCTATGTTGCCCAGTGTAAATAAAAAGAAGAGAAATAAAAAGAATGTGGAACGAGAGAAAGATATGGAAAAAAATCTTTCGCAACTGACATTGTTTGTTCGGAGTGAAGTTTGCTCAAAACTTTGAGTTTACCGAGGAGGAAAAGAAACAATAGAGAGAGAAATGTGTATACATTTGTTTTAACCAAAAATAAATTTGTACGGATTGTAAAGAAATTTATTTCAATTTGTACGGGATCTCATTCAAATCGCAGTCTGGAGTTTTAAATGAAAATTCGGTCTTTTCTTTCTCAGGTTTTTTCTATACGCACCGCGAGCGAAAGAATGCGTGCTCAATCGAAATTGACTCGTGTCACGAATAAAATGAGTTTAATTTGAATACAAAGGTTCCGTGATTGATTTACATGACGATTTATTTTTCGTAGGCTGCATGTAATATGGGCATCGAGAAAAAGAATCAAAGTCAGCGCGAGTCGCTAGCGTTATATTCCACGGATAAATAATACGAGTGCCGGACGCGCCTGCCGAATTTACGCTCCATATATGCGCGCATGACCGCATCATGTTCCGTTGTTTCTCGCCACTTTATTTTTTCATACCAGTTATTTTCTTGCTCGCTCTTATATATTATTTTCTCTCGCGCACCATACGTGTTTGTGATATATTACGGAGTGTGCAACAGCTATTTCAGAGGCCACCCACGTTATTGCGTACGCCGTTCCGCACGCGGTACCCTTGGTGTTAAATAGAATGGGGAACAATTGAAGGAATTGCTTCTCGCTCCGAGACGACGAAGGTGAAAGAGAGAAAGATTCGGTAGCAAACTCTTCAACTTGTATTTACCAAAGCACCGCGAACATTCAAGGCCAGATATAATTCTTTTCGAGTCTGAGCGTGTATCAACACCCAGGCTATTAACCCTCCGCCTGCAATGCCTCTGGTCTTTCGAGTCCAAAAACAAAATGACATCGAATCATATAAAGTTGATGGAAGATACGTGAACTTGGTTGTTTTGTCAGCGCTTTTCCGCAAATCTGATTGGCTCGCGATGGCACGAGTTCGTTTGACCAACTTCATTTTTTATTCTATCTGAGTTTTGTTAAAATTTTGACAACTGTGTCAAAGATTGATCAATATTCAAATCGTGTGAGAAATACAAAAAAGTGATAAGAATTATCATCAAGAAAGGAAGGAAAGAGATCAAAAATCAAGAAAATCGTTTGGTGGAGAGTATTGATGGAAAATAAAAAAATTTAAGAAGATTAAATGATAAGGATCGAAAAATATTGAAAGAGAGAAGAATTTATAAACATTTACAATTAAGCGAGGGTTAGGTTGCTTGATTTATTGTTTTCATATAGTATAGAGAGGTATTATACAGGCACGCGTAATATATTCGTTTCGGTGTTGGTCTAATTCTCAATTAATTAAAAAACAAATTATTTTACAGAATATTACACGATACATATAAATCATTGAAAGAGAGGAATTTTCATGTAGAAGCATTATTCGGAACTGGCATGCACGCGCGAACCGCTCGTATGCATCGCCTAGTCTTGTTAATAATCTGATGTTCGAATCTCAATGTTCAGGGATTGCTCATTTTTAAACGAAAATGAAAAATGAAGAATTTTCAGAATCCTGGTAAATGAATGATAGAATTCTTTTTGTGTCAAAGCGTCAAACATAATGAATGCGTAATTCCGAAACTTACGTCTCATGACAATGAACAAAAGAATAAGAGACAGAGAGAGCTTGGTGCATTGCTGATCAACGCGCTGTGAAGGATTATTCGTTATTCAAAAATCTCGCGGCGTTGAATAATGAGATACGAAAATTCTCTGCGAGTTGTCGCGGGAGGCATTTTTGTGGATTCAACTGTGGAAGTGAATTCAAGCTTCGACGGGTAGAAAGTTTCATTAAACAATGCTTTTCTGACTCCATTCACAAAACAAAAACATTAGCATTTTGTTAAATGCGCGAACCAGACGTACGTGGGTCATATCCAGGTTTATTTGAGGTTAATAAACTCTCTATTTATTTTATACTCGTATGAAAATAAATATCATTCAACCGTCCACGATTTTTATAATTACGATCCCTTTTCAAGAGATTTTCTCGTATTATTTCAAACCGTGCGTACTCAAATGTTATGCAAGGATTTAATTTTATGTACGAATTTGTCTGCCTGATGTCCATTAAAACTTACCGTGCGCGAGGTTACGCGCGGTGAAACATCAGTTTTCCTATTTTCCCGTACAAAAAGCACGAAATGTTCTCAAACGTTCGCATATTAATATATAAAGGAATTTTTCAAATTAGCATTTTCCCAATCACGAATTTTCGCGAATGCGAGTGATGAAAATTTAGGACTCTCTTGAAAGTTATTTCCCCGACTGAAGAGTCAACGATCCGCAGGGCGAACTTTTTTCTCCCCGAATGAAGCACACGGGAGAAAAAAGGGGAAATGAAATATTCTCGTTGCCCCGAGATATATCTCAGCGTCCGAGAGGTAAGAAGCCCTATATATTTCCATGGAACGTTAAAGGGTTAATAGCAAAGATGGCGGTTGGAGTTTACAAGAAGGGATTCCGAGGTTAAGTGGAATTTATGTTGGCTATGAGATAGCCGGTGTAATACGCGTTATTCGGCGGAGGCTGGTAGTTCCTAGACGGCGAGTAAAAGGAGGAAGAGGTAACTGTACGAGAGAGGTCCGAGACAACGCCGAAAGTTCACTCCGGTGAGGAAAGTTAGGGTCTCGGCAGCGACGAAGCTACCCTTCCTCGCTGTTGGGGCTAAAGCTCGACCAACTCGTAAATCCGCATATACGGAGGATCATACAGTTATATCTGGACGTCACACAGGCCGAAAAAAGGCACACCAACGAGCGCCCTTTGCCGTCTCTCTTCGTGTGGATAAACACGTGTATATAGTTAGAGGAAAAGTTGCCCGTTTCTGTGGGGACTCGAAGATGGGAGGAGAAGAGAGAGAGAGAGAGAAGGATGAGAGAGGATCGAGCGTCGCGGCTGCCGCTCAGATGCTGCTTCCTCGAGGGAGGAGCACCTCCAAGAAGAAGACGAAAGCGAGAAGGAGGAGAGAGCATAAGAAAGAAGACGAAGAGGAGGATAAAGGAGGCGCAGGTTGCGTGCGGGTGGTCCCCCGCGGCATGTAGGTACATTGCTTTTGAACCTCACGCGTTTTTACTCCCTTCATCTTATCCAACTTGCCTTCGCGAATACCCTTTTTCTCAGATTCCAATTTTCCGATGATTTTCCTCTCACTTCTTTCAAGACGAGTTCTTTTCTATCGTGATTATAGTATTTTACGGGAGAGTGGATTATAAACGTAGCATAATACTGTGAAAGGTTTTATAAATTTATTCTTTTTGTATTATTCGTGATCATTGATGATTATGAATGAAGAGAAAAAATTAGAATAGAATAGAATATATATATTTATGCCTTGGTTTCCCTCTACAACAATACACAAAATGAATGTGTGTGCGTAGTATTAAATTGTACTATGCTAAAGTAAAAGTAAGTAAATTAAGCCTCGTGATTAGCAAACGGAACAAACAATAGAATTTAGTTGATAAATTGAAAACAGGTGTAACATTGGTCTATAAGTTACTTCATACGTTCCTCAGTACGATGTAGTAAATAAGACCATAGGCCCACCCTGAAGGCCGAAAGAGAACTCCAGGATCGAAGGTTAGCTGAAAGTGAATGCCAAAAATAAGCAGCCCCAAGTGCAAATGACTTGAGATGAATGAATCAGAGTGAGCGATAATTGATATCAGGTTTATTAGCTTAGCAGGTGAAATCAGCGGCGATTTCGCTCTTCGACTTGTAGTCGCGGCAATATGCATTGATTTTCGGCCACTTTTGCAAATTAACACACAATCATGAGTCCAAGACTCACTCATTACAATACATTTTTGAATTCTGATTCATGCGGAAGTAATCCATAATAGTCAAACGTATGTATATGACAAAATAGTTCAATCAATATTAATTGTTCATTTATCTATTTTCCAAAATTCATAATTCCAGATTTTATATCAATTTTCGAGCGAGAATTAATGCATAAATCTGATGGACGATGATAGTGAGTTTTAGATAACATTCGCCCGCGTATATCGCGCGTACTTGACCGTATCTGTGATTCACACTTGGTACGGCATGCCGTACAAAAGATCGATATCCGTGTAAAGAACATTTCCGCAGTGGGCACGCAATTAGTCTAATGCCCATGCATCCTCAATGTCCAGCACAAATATATTTATCGCTATTAGCCGTTGCGTATGTGTTACGGAGAGCGTATTGATATTTCGCTAATGAACGTTTAAATTATTCCGGATGTCAAAAAAGGCCTCTCTTCTCCTCTGTCGTTTCAAGTATATCTCTCTCTCTCGTCCTCTCGCTGTTGATTATACATACAATTAGAGCTCTGAACCGTAGAATTCCTCGTCGCCACGGAAATTCGAGTGAATCATTATCGAATCGCTGATTTTTGTCATGATCGACGCAGACCTCGTCACAGAGAGAATCACTGATTTTCAACCGAGGTCATGGATTTTCTACATTGTCGGTTTAATCTGGAGCACTCAACATCAAGATAGTTCTTGTCCAAAAACGATGTTCTGTACATTTTGTTGAAAATTTCTGTGAACCTCTTGATAAAACCTCCGATGCTATCAAAATGTCCATGTGAAATTTGAAGTTTCATCGTTTAGAAATCTAAATATTTATTGCTGAAAGTGATAAATTGCTGTAACTGATGGCATATAACCGATTTAAAAAAATAAAAAGTATAAATGTCTTGATGTTCAAATGATCAAAAGATCATCAAAATTTTACACAAACATGTTTGGTGTTAAAGAAACAGTGTATATAAAATCTTATGAAAATTTATACATCTTTTTTATGATTTTGCCTTTATTTCATAGTGATATTGAAACGTTTTTGAATTTGGCTGTTAAATTCGAACTGACTGATCGTCGATAATCAAATTTAGAAAATTCTTTACATACATCATCGTTTTATTGAATTCTCAATATTATTTAATTACGATTTACTAATACAGGAATTTCAATATCTTTTCAATTATCTTTCATATGAAATGCTATCTCCAATTTTAATTTCTTTTTAGCTAAATTAATGGAAACAGTGAAAAGCGACCAAGCAGTAATTCAAAAATACGAATTTCGCTGTAGAATTTTTTCTTAATCCATCTCGAAGGCGAATTGGCGTGGAACGTTTCGTACACTCGCAGGGACGAATTCCATCGAAAACTCGCAAACTCATCTGTACTAATAACTCATCCTGTTTTATTTACTTTTCATTCAACTTTGAGCTACCTTTTAGACATTTTCCTTTTACTTTCTCTATAAAAGCTTCCAGGTAAAGATCGAGTACCCTTCCACATTCATACACCACTGCGGACACATACACACATTTTTTCGATGGATAAAAATCCACATTACCATTGGCCATAAAGTTTTTAATCAATTACCCGCTGTCTGGATATATGTAAGTTTTGGTTCGATATACTTTTTACCTGTATATAAAAAACGGGTGGCCACCGTGTTGACTTTTATCCGCTGCGGCTATCTCTTCTTTTGCGACATATACACTATACATATACACAGAAATAGATTTGAAGATATTTCAAAAGGGATCTTCTCTTTATTTTTCATCTCTTTCAGTTCCTCTTTCTCTCTCCCTCTTTCTATATCTATCTATCTCTTCCTCGATCTCTTCACGAGCTCGTAAACTTTTCTCGCTCGCAGCTACTCGTGTACATACATACATATATATTTGTTGCAATCTTTCATTTTTCATCAACCGTATGGATCTTCTCGTTTCGCCGAGTGTAATAGGTTATTGCGAGCTGATGGTGACAGAAAAAGCATCGTGGACCTTCGAATGGAAGGACGATTCTTAGTGCACGTCAAAGGAAATATATCCGTTCCTATATTATTTTTTGCGAGGAATATAAACCAGGATAAAGTCATATTTTCGATGTTCCGGGTTTTAGGCAAACTCCGAATGTTCTCGCGTCGCTGGACGGCGAAGAGTGTGTATGCTCGGTGATATGATACATAGTATCGGAGCTAGATCTCCGCGCTATTGCTTTATCGGATGCACAGTTCGTAACTCCGGAGCGGACTCATTTGTCATGATTAACGGTCAGCTGGAGGTAAAGAGGAATTCTCGACCGGACCACCCTGATGTCCGGCACCCCTATCCATTAGCACCAATTAAATCAAATCCTATATACGATTAAATGAGGGATGGTACGGATGTGTGGATGCGGAATCATAAATTACGGAACTGAAGTACTATGGAAAAAAATTAAACAAATTTTTCGACCTTGAGTAATTTTTGTTTCATCTCGCGAATAATCACACTGACCCGCACCAATTCTAATGTCCTGCGTGACCTATAATTCGCCACGGTACATCGTAAGAGACTGAAAATTGAAGAAAATTCAAGTGCCCAGAAAAAAAATGCGGGCATGGACATCGATCAAAAATCATTATGACTGGTGCATGAGTCATTTTTTTCTTTCAACTAAGAATCTATAAATCATCAAACTCGTTTTGCCTTAATTTTCCCATTTGAAAAATGAAAATTGCTGGAATAATTTTGAAATTTCTAAAAATATTTTTATCAGTTCGACGCATGGAATACAAATCTTGAACCAACGATCGGTTTTGGATAATTTCTCTTATCAGAATGGAAAGACATGTATAGCTCGCTCTGGTTGGAACGCAAATGCGTCAAATGTCCAAATCATGGGCATCGGTTGCGTTTCTATGGGCGCATAATAGATAGAGAATTCACCTGAATATAGGTCACTGGAAATAGTTATGTCAAGCGGTGGAATTTATCCAACACATACATATAATCCAGTATATAATCGATTATATCAGTACAGCTACAGTGTATTAATGTTCTATATCACGCGCTTCTGATGATGTGGTCTACGGAGATTATTAATCTCCTGCGGAAAGAGCTCGTGCTCCAAATAATTAACGATATATGTTAATTAAGTAATTGTGCACCCAGAGGCCTAATTGGAGTGCAGTAAATAATCGAGAGGCATCGCAGTGTAACGCAAATATCCTGGAGAGAGAGAAAGGAGCGGGCCTTTTCGGAGTTTTCGTATACAATAACGTGTACAAACCATAAGTACGAATTTCAACATGCGCGCATGGTATATTCTAAATTATGATTTCAAAATGTGTTTCACGTACCCTCGGGACTCGGCTCAACGTGTACGAAGTACAGCCAAACGGCAGAAACACTGGGCGATACGAGAGTTCAACTGGTTTTCTCCGCCGTTACATTTCTATTCACTGTTCTTCACCGTTGAGCTGACCTTTCCCTTTGATCACTCGCACAACTGCTTTGCAAATTACTCGAAATATATTCCAATGTGCGGACCCTTTTCTCACGGATGAGACGCTCTCTCTCTCTCTGAGAGGAAGAAAAAATGAAAAGAAAAGCAAAGAGCGGAGGGAAAAGCTCTCCATTTTCCTCTGCAAAGTTCTGCGGTGATATGATGATTATGAAACCCAGTTGCTTCGCGGACGGAAAGATTTCCCCTTGTGCTGCACGTAAACGGAAATTGAGAAGGAGCGAAAGAGAGGAAAAAAATGCTTTGCGGGACAAAGTATCCGGTTGAATTCGTCACAGAGCTTCGTGTGTGTGTGTGTGCACGTGTTCGATGTTATCCTTAACGAATCGCTACCTTTTTTCCCACACAGGGAGAGAGCGGGACAGAGAGAGGCCGATCTTCCCTTCGACAAAAAGCCCAAGGGCCCAGTGCATCCAGCGTGAGTTTCACGAGGACGCGGAGAGTATATGTAGGTCGCGATATACAAGGAAGCTCGAGAAAAATATAAAAACGTTCTTTCATTTCGCCATCGTTTATTCCTCTCGCTGGAACGAAAAAAGCCGCATGTCCTGCGAGAGAAAAAAAAATTACAATAGAGCCAATCGCTGTAATAGGATGAAAAAAGACGAACCTTCGGCAATTGTAAAAAAAAAGGAAAAAAAAATCGAAGAAAGGAAAAAAAATCGAGAGGACAGTAAATACCGATGGTAACTGTTCCGTTCGAGTGTACAATAAAAAAATCAGATGTGTAATATAAAACGTCGGGGAATTGGCGATGCATCGTCAGGCGTTAAAATATTCAAAATGGTATTTTGACTCGTTCGCGCGAAGTGTGGGTCGCGAGTAATTTTTTTTCTTCGATTTTACGAGCGCTCCATGCACGCTGCCTCGATGTACATATGCATGCACATGCAAGCTTTACACACACCCGAACGCTCCGACGTGTGTACAGATATATTGACTTTTATTCAGCCGGAACACGTTCAATGACCGAGAGAGGTTCCCCCGGGTCTGAGAGCGACGTTGGCTGGTTTCTTTCGATGAATCATATCGTCCGAAGTATAGAATATATTTCATAAGCGAACCTTCCTCATCGCCTACGTGTGCGTCGCGTACATTAAATATGTACGTGTGCGCATCGCTCTCTTTACTAGCTACTGACATCGGAGGCTTCAACAGCTCTCGGAACTTTATTGAAGCAAATTCATCACGATCCTTTCGTACAGATATACGTGTTCATGTTTACAAGACGACACGGCATATCAAATTGGATTAAATCATTTCACTTTTATTCTTTCTATTTGTTCAGAAATTACACAATCTCGCTTTCTCTCTTCGGTATTAGATTTTCAGCGCTCTGAAAATCGTACGAGGCTCTTTTGGAGATATTTTTCGTCTCGTACGATTTTTCTTTCCCTCTTCAGCGACGAAACGCTCTCGCGCGAATCCGAGAGGAGGATTGACGATGATGCTTCTCATTTTAAAAAAGGAGAAAAAAAAGTACACGAAAGAAGAAAGATCTGACAAGCTAAAGTGAATCTCTGCGAGCAGCTTTTGCCGTTTTGCCAGCTGAAAAACTTATTCGTATGGCGGTACGCGAGGGACCTCCACGGTACATTCCCCGTGACGGACCTTTCCAGATTTACCGATTCGTTGCGTGTCGAAGGATACATTCTTCGGGTTCGAGCTCCTCGTCCCATCGGTCATCGGGAACTACAATTATAGCTTTTCCGGTAAAAAAAGGAATAATATTTCACAAGGGATTTTCCGAGAATTTAATGCTCAGTTTCGTAAAGCCGGGAAAACGAATTTACGAACCAGAAATATATATACGTACATACATCGAAAGTCTCAAAAATATATGAATAATTTTTCGTGAATATTCAAGAAAAAATTGGATGAGTCACATGACCCTGCATCGAAACCTGAGCTGAATCCATAAATCGTAACGACATGAGAGATTCTCTCATTACGTTTTGTTTCGACAACAGGATAATCAATTCGGGACGGATAATATATACGAAATGTAGCTGATGGTACACCGGTATATGAAGTCATACTTGATATTTTCTCACCAGAGTGAATCTTCACGAGAATGGATATAATTATGAGCATGAGGGAAAAAGGCTCAATCGCTCGGTTATATGGGCTGCATTGTACCGGGCACGCTAACGATTAGCATCGGAGGCTTCACCATCAATATGGCGAATCGAGAGACCGGGAACATATTATCTACGGGCTATTGTCGTGGCCTTGTGTCTCTACCAAACGTTCGCTAGCAAGGAGAGCCTGCGACCGCGCTAGAGGGATGCGCCGAGATATATTGGCGGAGAGAGGAGTCGAAAGGGGATACTGCAGAGCTAAATTAGCAAAGGGGCCCATCCAGATCGCTGTTTCGGCTGGATTTGATTGTTCATCGAGGCGTAGGCGCCCTCGGTGATCGCCACTCCACGGGCTTACGTGCACCAGCCTTGCAAATGAGAAATCTCTGACCGGCGAGATCACTCGAGATTTCCCCTCTATTATCAAATGTTGTATAGGAAAAAAATGTTGCGGCTAAATTACCTCAGGAATCAATAAATTTACGGCCTGTCGTTCGATATTTGTGATTATTATTATTGTTATCATTTTTATTTTGTGTCGGCTATATCGCATTTGATTCATTTACATCAAATATAAAATTGTTATTTTTTTAACTTTGATGAATCTATCAGTTTAGAATATGTAATTTTCAATTCCTTTAAAGATGAACTGGAGATAGAATCCCTGACAAAAGTGAGTTTTTTATAATGGATTGTTTGAATTTAGTCTTCGTTTTTTTGTTAGAAAGTTAAAATTTTGTATTATGTTATTTACAATGAAACTCGATATTTTGCTAACGTTTTATTAACAATTTTCATATTATTCATTGTTTAAACAATCAAAACAATTTTTGAAAAATTTTTTAATCTCGGTTTTAAACATTTTTTATGTGAACTGATAGTGGAAAAAAATATCAACAAAACCTTATCGTTTTGATCAATTTTTACGTACTTTTATTAGAGAGGGAAATTTGTTATATTATCACATAAGTGGATAATTTCTTAAAAACTGTTCAGTACAAGTTGATAAAATTTGACAGAAAGATTCTTTAGTATTTAAACATTTTGAGCAAAAATTTACAAGTAACTACTACCATTTTTTCAATATTTATAAATTATTATAATATTGAATTTATTATAACTTTTAAGGATTTAGTGAATTGAGCTGAAATTTACACAGAAGAATTAGAATTCTATTATCAGCGAATAGTCAAATTTTCAGATTTTTGCCACCGTTTCAAAAATCATCTCCAGTACATCCTTAAAAAAATTCCTACAAACGAAACAAAAGAAAGACGGAAAAGAATGAATTTCCGCATGTTAAACTGAACCCGAAAAACGCCCTTTACCTCATGAACTATTTTGAAAATGCATATTTAATGAAACAAGAGTTAAACCATTACATATAAATTACTTTAATTGCACTTTTCATTTCTTTTCTGCACTGTCATTTCGTTAAAATTTCAAAGGAATTTCGCGTTAAATTCGGACATGCCCGAGCGATTCTGTTAATGAGACTTTAAAAAGGCGTAAAGTGTATCGAAGGAGAGGAGAGGCTCTTTCATGAAAAATAGAGGGTGAAATATACTTCCTTTGTGGAGTACGAATGATTTATGTGACATTGAAAAATCGACTATCCCCCGAATGGTGCCAAATTTTTGGAAGTTTCGCGATTTTCCGGACGTCGGGATCGAGAATGCCAAATTACCATCATACCATATTTTGCACCCTAGTGTTTTGAGGTCGGCGATGCGAAGTCGATGAGAAATTCAGCGATGCGTGGGACTTCACGGAACGAAATCTATAGAGGGAAGGATGGAGTGTCTCGCGCTTGTGTGAGTGAAAACAGAGCAAAATGCGTTCGGTAGCGGTTCACTCGATGTTTCGCGAGAGAGAGGAAGAGAGATCGAGGAAGCGAGAGAAAGCGAGAAAAGGCTCGAATGAGAAATACCGGTCCGCGTGAGCGAGCGAAACGAACCGGGATTAGTCAAGGGTTGCGGGGGTCTAACCGTGTGTGCCACCCGGCTCTCTTTTCGTTCTTCCTCGCATCGAACAATCACCGCATGTGCCGGCCACTCTCCTTCTCCGCATTCTTCATCGAGCCGCAATCGTGATCCTCGTGTCTTTTCAAAGCGCAAGCAATCCCCTTTTCTTCTTTGCCTCGGAGTTTCTCGAGGCTGCTGCCGCGTTTGCTGGCCCCGTGCCCGAATATTCAACCCTCGCGTCAACTGCACGACGTGTATAAATTTATTAAAATAAATTTATACACGTATAAATTTATTTTAATAAGCTTCCTCCCTCTTTCTCTCGCGAGAGATAATAAAATTCTTTGATTTTCAAATGGAAATGAGAAATCGAGAGACAAAACCTGCTGGAGATCGAAACAAGATGCGGGGATCGAACGAGCAATAAAAATTTTCATTTTAATTAATTTTTTGAACGAGAGTGATATTGTGATTTCTACAATTCGAAAGAGGAAAAATCATGGATGAACGAAACGAAGAGAGATATTTGTCCAGGGTTACCGGTGGCTCACGTACGTCGTTTATTTTCGTCTCTCTTTTCTCTTCGTCAACCTTATGACTCACGTCATCAACATACAGGTCCGGTGTTGGTTCGCAGCGACCGCAAAGGCTCTCCCCGGCACAGAAGCTTCGCTCAGGTACGAGCTGCTGGCTTGCGCAGGGCTCTCTATACGCGGATCCGATCTGCATACGAATAGGGACATTGTTCCAATGATAATGGTAAGAAGAATCTTCATTGGAGTGACGGAGACAAAGCAATATATGCTATACGTATATTGTGTAAACGAGGACTTACGCATGCCACACGAACGGTCTCGGCTACAAGCCACCGGGCACACTAAACACCGTAATATATAGTCACGAGGTGAACTTTTTCAAACGACCCTCTCTTCTCCCTTCCTCTCGCGTTTCTGACTTTTTTTTATTCCGAGACTCACCGCGCATTTTTTTTTATTCTGAAACTCGTCGGGGCAAATACGACTTGAGTTGCCCGGAAGCGGGAAAGAGAGAACGAGGATGAAATAAAATAAATAAATTCGTTTCGTTTTTTCTTGAAGTTCGTTTTCATCATGCATTCGGGAAAGAAAACATTTCACATGATAATTTAAAAAATATTTAATTGGTTTAGATCCTTTGATGTTTTCTTATGCAGAGAGGATTTTTTTGCTACTTTGTTGTAACCCAGAGAGGAGTGCAAGCTTGAGATGAAAGTAATTATGCACTTGGGTCAAAAGTGAGTTTATTTGCGGAGTGGCGAATCACGCTTTTATGTCATTGTTGGTGAGAAACACAGAGTGTAAGCTTGAAGACGATATTGTTTTCCAAATTTTGTGAGAATGAAAAATTCAATTATATTATTCGATTATTTCACTGTTCAATTATGTGAAATTTGTCACATTCTCACTTTGCTCAAAAGTGAGTTTATTTGCAGAATGACGAATCACGCTTTTATGTCATTGTGGGTGAGAAACACAGAGTATAAGTTGAAGACGATATTGTTTTCGAGTTTTTGGAAGAACGAAAAATTCATTTATATTATTCAATTATTTCACTATTTAATTACGTGAAATTACATTCTCAGATAAAAATAATTCTGGAGATTCGAAAATTCGAGAAGACACTCCACGCTTAGCTGCGATTCCATTAAGAAATGTCGATTTTCATAAATCCATAATGGATTTTATAAATTTACAGGATTAATGGAAATATTGAACTCACCAACGGTCGACGTGATTTTGCTCTCTTCCAATTTTCAACATCCGCCTCCGAATTTCCTTTCGAGATCCTATGAGAGTTAACGGAGGTAAAAAATTGAAATTAATATTTCTGATTTACGATATTATACCTAGAGAAATGATCAAAAATCATGATTCGTACAGCCAGGTGTGTGAAAAGGCGAAGGAAAAAGAAGGTCGGACATCGGAACCCACACTGGTGGTGTTGTGACGTGTTAAACACACGCTCATCACCATCATAATTGATTCTAACGGGGATCTCCCAGCACACACTCGAATCCATTGATCGAGATACCGGCGGAGAGGCGTAATTCTTTTCCTTTCACTCGCTCTTTCGCTTTAGCAATCAACGATTCGAACTGTTCGACATAAACTTGACGGAGGTTTAGTCGGCGCCTAAACTCACTTTTCTAATGGAAAGAGCCTCGAGGACTTCAGCCCTTTTGATAATGCTCAAGCTTCGTACTTCTCGTAAGTACATACTTATATATACGGTGTCCTGAAAGTAGAAAATAAATTACACATTGTGAAAGTTGAAGTATTTTCTTTCTTGAATATTGTTAGCGATAAAAATGATCTTGAAATTTTTTTGATATCGAAAATTTAATAAAAACGAGAAACTTCACTCACTCACAACCTCTGAATTATGCACATTTAATTACCCATGAATCTAAACATACTGTAAAATGTTTAAATAAATGTTAAAATGTTAAAATCTTTAGGCAAATGTATTTTGCAAAACGTAAATGAATTAACTATTATTACTGAATTCGTTTATTTCGTGTGTTACTAAAAACCGAGAGATTTTATTATCAATTTTTCGCTTGTCGGAACAAGAGGAAAAAAAATTGAAAACTTTGATATACGAAATGCGCACAATACTTTTTTGAAAATATCAAGAAAAACGTAAAATTTTATCAACACTAAATTTATATACGATGCAAAATGAAAGATTTCGTATTCGAACTTTTTGATAGAGAGTCGATAAAAACTTGATTTTTTCAGAATGACGAAAAAATTCAAAGTATCGAAAGAGAAAAAAAAACATTTAGACACCTTGTATGTATATTTGCGGCGGGAGGTCCGGCTGTTGCTCATCATCGGTCCCGTTCCTCCTCTCTCGCGCTTTCGCCTGTTAATTTCCCTTCGTTTTCTTTTTCTGGTTCTTCTATTCGCACTTCCTCGTAATCCCACTCTGGAGGCCGTAGCGACCAGGTTTTATCTCGTAGCAACAGAACAAGTGAAAACACGGAGGAACGATGAGAGAAAGAGGACGAGAGAGAGAGAGAGAGCTTTTGTCGCTTCCGCAGCGAGCTTTTCAAGATACTTCGGCGAGCACTATCTTGTTTTATATACGACGCGCTGGATCCATTTTTTTCCGGCCAATAGACTCCAAATGGAAAGTGCAGGGGCGGCGCAAAGGTGGAACGGGAAGAAAAAACCTCGCAGGATCATAACCACATCGCGCCAGCTGCCCCAGCATCTCGTCCACTCTATCTGTATAGGTATACACCGCAAGGACAGCAAATGTCTCTCGGGTCTCTCTTTCGCTTCGTCATTATCATCATCGCATCCGCGCGCAGCCGGTCCGAGAGCTAAGAAAATTTCGTTCTCGTTCATTTCAGACCCAACATCTTTTTCCTTTATCTCATCGTTTTTTTTCCTCCTTTTTCCTCGTCTCACGGTCTTCTGTTTTTCCTTACAGATCCACTCGATTTCCGGCCGAGACACATCGGACCGAAAAATAAATCCCCCGAAGGAATCTCCGTAGGATGACATCGGCAGACGGCGAAAGCGGTCGGCTATGTCGGATTTTTCGTCTCGCTGGAAAACACATCAGCGCATTGTCTATCCCCGATACTCCGCATTCTCTCATCTGTACATCATATTATTTCTTGTATTCCCTTCTTTTCTTTTATATCCAATGTTCCGCTTATCCTGAGCTGACACCTTCGATCTTTGCCCGGGGATATTTTCTGCTTGTAAAATTGCACGGACCATTCCGTGTGAAATCGATACGTTTTGTATATTCATTTCCAACTTGTCACTATTTCTATCAGAATCTGTTCCTTTTGTTGATCACTAGCCTTGATTTGAATATTTAGAATTAGAGAAATCTGCGCATGGAATGACGTTGCTGAGAATTTTTATTAAATTCTAAGAGTGCGTTGATTAACAAGTACAGATTTTCTTCGATTAAGGAGGTATCGACAAAATTACCAAAATGGACTTTAGTAATGAAATTTTTCTGGCCGTGAAGAACATGATATCAGTTCGTCGATGGCGAAATTTGATGTGGCATTGCCGACTGAACAAGTGAGTATGAACTTGTCTAAAATTGCATAAAAACTAGAGAAAGCTATAGAGTGTCTTTTGAGAAATGGTTAGCATACTTTCGTAAAATGAAGAAAAAATGTATTTAGATTGAACTTTTCGGCAATCTGAAAAATTTCACGGATTCCTTGGACTATGAGTATTGAGATTCTCACATAAAAAATTACAGTTACCGAAGTTCGGAGAGATTATTTACTCATAAAAGTACCATTTCGTTGACATTTCACTGACTCCATACTAAATGATACAAGAAAGTCAATCAAATAAAGCGTGTAATTAATACTATAAAATATTTTTTTTGTTTATTTTGTGTAATATGGAAATGTTTGAAATGAACAAATCATTTTCCAAATTGAGAAGATTTATCAAATATTCAATTCAGTTCCATTTGAAAACGTGAGAAAACAGTTCCTGTTTCATTGACATTTCACTGACTCCGTACTAATTCATACAAGAAAATGAATCAAATTAATACTATGAAATAATTTTTTTTGTTTATTTTGTGTAATATGGAAATGTTTAAAATGAAAACATCATTTTCCAAATTGAAAAGCTTTATCAAATATTCAATTCAGTTCTATTTGAAAACACGAAAACACAACCTCCTCAATAAATTCATTGTTTTCGACTGCACTCTGATTTTATTTTAACTATACACAGAAAGGAAAAGGTGCATAAAACCCATGAAAGGCTTCAAGAATAGAATAATGTCAATTGACATCTCACGAGTCGCATTGGCTCTACAAAAGCAGATTTTCAATTCGTTTTTCGAATCCAGTTCCGCTCTTGTACACTCGAGCCCAGTCTTATCCGAGATATTAATTTACCCTCGCTTTCCTCTCCGTTGATCTGATATTGTCTTTCGCGATAAGAACTTGGAAGCTTAATTGCTTTTCGCTTTATTTTCGGATAAGATTTTTTTCCTAAAAACCTTGTAGATACGTCCATGCGCCCGCGGATAACGTATTTTCGTGTTTAATCTGCTTCCCATCCAATTTGCTATCGCTCACCATTTTTCATCACATTTTTTTCCATCAAATACCGCTTTGATGTAAAATCGCGCTACGTGTACATTCTATTGAATATTCATCACGGATTTCACCAAATTTCCCCTGAGCATCACGTGATCGTTCCATAAAGTTTGCAGCGATTGCTCAGATTAGTTTCCGGAGAAGATACACGCGCCGCGGTGTCTTATCTCGTATGAGAGAGTACACACACCGCGTGTGTACGTACAATATGACGGGAAACAGTAACGTCTCATAGGCATGCGAACGAGCGTCTATATAATACACACTCGAATATACCGCGAGAATGTACCCACAGGACCGAAGAAATTAAGTGCCTCCGTGCATCACTCGCGTTGTCATAAACATATACCGCTCTTATACACGTACTTCTGTGTCTCAGAGAAAACTCCTCGCCGCGATTCTCATGTATCACTTCCATCAACGTCTCGGGATCCACATTGTCCCACGAAACAAAAACACGCTGATCATACCACAAGGCCGAATCAATCACGAATGGGTCCCATCTCATTATACGTTTAAACGTTCACCATTCGGACGTTTCGAAACGTTTTTCTTTCCATAATTAAAAGTTATTAAATACGCCCAGGCATTATTCATGACTCGAATTGGTTCGACGATGGTGGAAAAATATTTCGAGATTTGAATTTCATTCGTGGTAGAGGAATTTTCCGAGTAACGAGGAAATTGACGGCTCGAAAGAAATTTTGTTATTTTTCTGACACGCTCTGCCGGAAGAGAGCGTAAAGGCTTTTCGTATTTTTGAAAAGAATTTATCTGTCGACGGTATTTTTTCGTCGGGAAGTTATTAGCTTTTCACGTAAAAGCGTGGATAGAGAGCCGTCGAGGCGTTTTTCTCGTATTTCAAAAATTAAAGAATCCAAATGCGTACAATGGATGTTCCGGTGTGGCGCTTGTAGCGAGGCCGCTCTTAGAATAGCACGTCGCAACATTTTGGAGACGCGGGCTCTCTTGCGGTGGTGGCGGCTCGAAAGCCGGCTTCTGTCATGAGCACACTCCCAGACGAAGCTTCTCAGGAATTCGACCAAAACGTTTGGTTCATTTAAAAGAAATTATCCTCACGAAAACGAGCCGTCAATTACAGCGGGAAGGAAATGGGCTCCTGGCGTCGTGACGGAACGCATCGGGCGTCGCGAAGGAAAAACCGAGTGGGGTGAAAGCTAATAGCGCCGTGGAGTAATTAACGCGTAGAAATAATATGCTTTTTTCTCAAAGCCTTTTGCTCCGGCTCGAGAGACACATCGTGTGCGTTCGCGTATTTTTTTTGATACGAGGAATTTAAAAACGCAAACTTTCTTACACCAGGAGCAAAAATGATTAATTATCTTTTCGCCAGGCTGCACTCTCTTTCTCGTTTGGAAAAAAAATGTATCAGGGTAAATATCAAATTGCAGGAAGTTTAATTAAAATCAGCGCGGGGGTTGAAGAGCACCCTAATTGATACGTTTTCTCGGAGAATAATTAGGAGCAAATGGGCGAGCGATGTCGGAGCTCTTTATCGCGACGATGAAGGGATTATCGATAACGCGAGAACGGAGAACAAAGAGTCGACGAAACGGGACGAGAGATAAGGATAAGAGGCATGAAGTCAGCTGCGTGAGTCATTGGGGAGCGCGTGCCAAGTGTTTGAAAGTAAACAGAGACCACGGACACACTCGAAAAACCCGAAAGCTGATGGTATGTGGATATGTTGTCATTTTCTCTTTCTGCCTTTCCCTCCCGTCTTATGTATGTATAACGATGATTCCACACCCACGTGTGAATGGTACGAACGGAGCGAGAGACACTTCTCTCGCGAAAAGTGTCAGAAAGACATGCGCTTATGGATCTCGAGTGTCTTGTACGCGCTTATTCACTCACACGTGCTTATCGGGTGCGTGTAACGACGTTTCTCGAGCATTTTCAAGAGCTTCATTCCTTGCACGAATATCTCATCTCCTACACTCGAGAAGCAGATGGGAAATGCGAACGACTGGAATTACGAGACCATCAGATCGTCAGGATCGTTTTTGCTCTCCAGCCCATACATCGAAACTACAATTTAACGAAAAATTTATATTCCTCCTGATGAACAAAAAGAAAAAAAAAATTTGAAAATAAATTCATCTCGCAGCTCTACTTTTCTTGATAAAAAAAAAAAGATTTTCAATAATTCAAGAGACTCGTTGGAATGTTCAATTAACACTTTGTACCTTTGTGAGCCCAGGGACTGGAGTATAACTCATCGCCCGGATAGTTTGGATATAAAATAAAACGGCGATGATACAGCTCGCGCTTGTACCTTCGATTAATCATCTCGTTCGCCAAGAGCAAACGTTTTTCCACGGTTTAATGCCGAGATGCGAGGGGGCGAGCGAGAGAGAATCTAATTGCAGATGGAAAAGATAATTGCAAAGTCAACATCGAGAGGAACGGAGTTTTCGTACGTAGCGACGATTGATATAGTATCTTGGCACGCGATTCGTTCGATTCGCATCAAGAATAAAAATCTACAATTGTGTCTGTGGGCCGATACGTATACATGTATTAATGTAAAAACTTCGCCTTTGCGATATTCTATACATCCATAGACATATGTATGTGTCTCGGTGTATTTCCGTTGGTTCAAAAGATTCACGCCCGATGAACTCATCGACCGGTACATCAATATTGAAATTCCGTTATCATGGCAAACCGCGAACGATCCCAACCGATTCGACGAATGCGTCGCTCCTCTCACTTCTTTCCTTTTTTCCCTCAAATGTTCGTTATGCGAGGAGACATTACCCAGATTACATTACCAGAAATTTCTTCGCCTCGTGTATATTTATATGTTTCTAGAAGCGTTTATAGCGGTAAAACGATTGTGAGTTTGCGAGAGCGTGTATACGCCGTTCCGCGAACGCGGAAAAAGTGTGGTATGGATAAAAGTGGAAAAACGAGTGAGAAAAGTGAAAAAGAGAGGAAGAGAGAGAAAATCGTCAACCGTGGTTAAAGTGGAAGCGACGGTTGCTAGAGAGATCGAGAGGAATATGAAGAGAAAGAAAAACGTAGAGCGAGATAGATGGATGAGAAAGAGAGAGAGAGGGAGAACTCGCCATTAAATCCGCAAACCGCACATCTCACGTGCTCTCGAGGCTATATTGCACGAAGAAGCGCCCGCAGAACCCGTATATACACATATACACATCCATCAGGTATATCATATAACCATTACTCTCGAATCAAAGTACAGTCCTTGTTAGATCGTCGGTGGCATTTTTTTTTTCATTTTTCCACCCCCTCCTTTTTTTTCTCAAAAACATCGGTCGACTCCCGCGCGTGTACGAAGTCCTAAAACTCGCCAGTTAAACGCTGTCAACGTGTGTACACGCGCTCAACTTTTCACACACGCGTATACGAAATGTATATGTGAGAGAGCCTGTAATGAGAAAAAGTTGGCGTCAAATTGCTTTACCGAGGCGAAACTTTATACAGCTCTTCAGTGGCGAGGGCAGAGAGAGGGAGTTCGCGGCCCTTTGCCGCGGCTCGACCATCCTTCACGACTGTTTTTCATCGCTCAATGTTCAAGCGGCCCAATTCATACGTCCAAAAAACACCCACACCTTTCTACGATACTTCCGAGACTTTCCACGACGTCGACAGGCGCAAGCTAATTCCACACGTACGAGCTCTCTATCTTTCTCTCTCTTTTTCTGCTGTTACAATCCGTGTTACGGGCTCTCGCCAACCGACCGACAAACTTTTCATCCCGCGACTCCTTATCGAGTAAATATTATCGCTGTTGGCTCGTAAAGAAACGCCCTGGCAACTCGCGAAAATCTATGTGCGTACACACAAGTTCGTATCGCGTACAAAAAGTCTCGTGTGTGCGAACGAGAGACGGACGGCTCAATCAATGCTAATGTAACGCGATTCTTCGAGACTCGCACTCGGAGTTGGTTGCAACGTTATACGAGGCTAGAGCGCATATATATTCATGCAAAATCGTCCGCCAACTGAGAACTCGAAGGACGCAAGTCCTGTTCGATAGTTCGAGCGAGCGGACGCGATTCTCGCCCTTCTCATCCCGAGAGAGCGAGAGCGTGTTCGAGGCAGGTAGGATGGATATATCGCGCATAACTGCCCCGACATGAGGCTAATAATTCTTACCACGTTCAAGAAACTCGTGGAGACGAGCCAGGCCAGAGAGCACACATACACGGGTGCACCGCTCAGGATATATATTTGATTCGAAGCTCGTATCGTCGACTCACCGGGATTCATATGGTATTCGCGGGAATTCAGAATGTGCGGTTATCGAAAAGTCGAGGCTAAGATAAGTGCGTACGTGATCACAGTACCGAATATTCGACTCGTTATTCTTTCCTTTTCTCTTCAAACTCTGCTCATGTATCTCACATACACGTATATATATAAATATGTACATATTATACATAAGTATACATATACACATACACATGATGTAAAACTATATACTTGCCTCGTATGTGCGAAGTGAGCTTTCCGCACTAACGAAATAGCGTCAGGATCGATGTATCCGGACTACGAAAGCATCCGCCGAGATTCTCGGTTACACGGCATGTGGATGCTACCTGTTACTCGCCTTCCATCTTCCTCTGCCTCCCGTCCTTCGTCTCTCTTTCTTATCCTCGCTGAAACTTCGGAGTTAGCACGTATGGAAATGTGTCTCGCACATAATCCTCTTACAAATCAGTTTGCAACGCTCAAGAGCCATTTCACTCAATTAACCAATTTCTGAGATAAGGATTAACTTCCGGAGATAAGGAGAATGCGAAAAGAATGCGCAAGAAAAATTAATTTTAATATCTTTTTAATGTAAAATCTGAGAGAAAAAAATTTCATTTGCGCTTTCTTTTCGTTTGGGTGTATTTGAAATAAGAGATGCAGTTTGATTTTCATTACAAAATGAACGTATTTATTTTCTTTGTTTTCTCTTTAATTCGTCGAGTTCGGTGATTAAATTGAAATTAATTACATCAACGAATCATGAATAAAATACGTTACACGGTCGTCATATTTACGTCTTTTTCGCCATTATTCGTCCTCTCTGTTTTTATTTACAATAATAATACAATAATACAAGTAAATTCAATTTCTAGGAAATATTTACTAGTGCGAGCGTCGAGAGGCTTTTTCGTTGCTCCGACTGTGGGTGTGCTATTTACAAAAAAGTAGTTACATTATTTACATAGAATTTCTTAGAGTCTAATAAGCGTCGAGTGACTTGGGACACTCACAGTCAGCAATATGTATATATGTATATAGGAACGAGATTTTTCTCACTCTATCACTCTTCCTAATCTCTTTCTCTCCCTCTTTCACTCTCTTTCAACGAAAAACCGGTCGGTTGACCCAGCGAGAGACAGTGAATAAAAGAATAAAAGTTTTTTTCCGTCTCATCTTTCATTATAACGGAACTCAACGAACAGAAACCCGCGAAAGGAATAACAAATAATCACCGGACCAATGATTGACGTTATCAAAAAGTTATTCCGCTCTTATCGTAATTTAATTAATCTACGAGCTTTCGCAGAGGCAGTCTTGAGAATGAACATCTGTGGGAAACGAGAAACGCATTATCTCTCGGAGACGCGGGAAAGGGAGCTCTGCTCACAAACGTCCAAAAGTCACTTTGAAACGAACGTATCAAACGGAACGCTTTCGTATAAATATTTTGTTTTGTTTTTCTTTTTTTTTTTCAAAATGTGTTTCGTCGTTTCTTTTAACGTTACAGATCACACGGAGAACGTTCTTAGCTCGAAAGTTTAAAGTTCGCGGTTTCGCGATAGGTGCAGGCTTCTCGTCGTAAGCTTGGATCGAATCGATCGATCTTCGAGAGAAAGGGTAAAAAGGACAGGCTAGGAATTGCCGGGTTGTACGACCCCGAGGCGCTAAACGAAGTAAGTACGGGGATTGATCGGTACGTTCGTGCCAACGTGCTGAGGATTCGTGGCGGACAATAGAGGCTCGGGTATCGTGCTGTAAAGATGACTAGCCCTCGATGCGAGACTGGCAGGGCGCCCGTTGGCACCGTGGTAAGTCCCGTAACTGGCGAGATGCTGGTGTTCCGCCCCGCTGTCCTCGTCCTCGGTTCTACTCGATGCGGAACTAACGTAGGTCGACTGCGTGGGTGTCGGGGTTGGTGCGTGTATCGGAGCGACCAGGACCCCGTTTGGTTTTGACCAGAGATCGCCAGCAGAGGGTGCGACCGTATAACGGGCGGGTAAACGAACTCCGTTCATACCGCCGGCCCCGTTGACGCATCGCTCGCTCGTGTTGACCTTCTTGCCGCTGTCTCTTCGCCTTTTATCCACAGAATCGGGCATAGCGAAGCGCAATTTCTCCCAGAATCGCTTCTCTCCCCAGACAATGACCGTGCACGTTTGAAGCAAAAGTTGTAGCTCAGGATCTCTTAAGGGAGCTTCCGTAGCGAGAAGTATAACGACCCGCCGTCTACGTGAGCTCGGTCTTATGTTGTCAAGAGCGCAGCGCAGAGCCGCTCGGAATTCTGGATGCTGCCACTCGTTGGTGAGAAATACCGGCGAGAATACCAGGATGATTCGTCTCGCTGCGGCTGCTGCCGGTGGAACGGCTTCCTGTGCTCGTGACGGTGGCAAATCCCTCCAGTGCAGACAGAGAGCGAGACCGGCCTGCTCGAGCTCCGCAGACAGGCATCTCGATACGAAGTCATCGTCCCGTTCGCTATAAATGATGTAACCGTCGTACAGACGATCGCGTTCCTCATCCGGTGGTGGTGTTACTTTTCCAAGCCTGAGACCGTAACGCGAGTGAGCCCAGAGACGAACGTCCTGACGGAATGCGAATGCCAGAGCGACCACGAGACAAACGACTATGACGGCTACCAGAGCGCCTGCTAATAACGGAACAAGATTTCCACCCATAAGAGGAGTATCGGGAATTCCACGGCTGACGGCCTCGGTCGAAGGATCGCCGCAACGTCTTAGGGCCTCCGCCAGCGTCTCGGTATTGTCTTGACAATACATCTTTTCAGCATCCCCATTATGGACGTTTAACCACGCGCGTAATCTCGCCGTATTCGTACAGTCGCAATTCCAGGCATTACCTTCGAGCGCTACACGGGCACCGGCACCGGCACCAGCAAGGGCCTCCCACGGTCGGAAATCCACAATTCTGTTGCTGTCGAGTCTGAGAACCTCCAGGCTCTTCATCTTGTTGAAGGTTGTATTTCCGACCATCGCTATTGCGTTGTGATCCAGATAAAGCTCCGACAAACGTTCCAGCTGATCGAACTCAAAGCCTCGAAGTTCGCGAAGCGAATTACCTTCGAGATGAAGGACTCGAAGCGCGGCGGCTCCGTTGAAAGTCCGATTGTGGAGGGCTGATATTCCGCTGTTATTCAGAAACAATACCTCCAGTCTGCGCTTACCAATGAACACGTGACTACCCAGATCACCAAGCTCATTACCATCGAGGTAAATTTCTGTAGCGTCCATTGGTATTCTATCCGGAACCTCTGTGTATCCACCGTTTGAGCAATCAACAACGTTGCTCGACCAACTGTGATCGTGATAACATGAGCAATTGTCGGGACAGGTCATCTCGCAATCGCAGGCATCGAAATCGCAGCAGTGACAGAGGGCGAAACAGTGAGCCTCGTACCGGCACAAAAAGTCTTTAGGTTTGAGGGACAATAATGGCCGATGGGGAGTCGCTCGAACGTGAACCATTTCGCAGGTTACCGCATCCAAATCCATTATGCGGGGATGCTGACGATGCCTCGACAATTCGTTTATCTTCGGCAGCCATTCCATTGAGCAGTCGCACAATATGGGATTGTCTCCGATGTAAAAGGAAGGAATGGCGCGGTCCTCAGGTACCGTCTGAAGACCCAGAGCGGCGACTTCCAAATGCCTGATCTCGTTACCGTACAAAACGACCTTTTCCAGATTAGTCTTTTTCAAAAATGTCCCTGGCGCGACGGTACGTATATTATTGTTATTAAGAAATATCGTCTCGGCACTGTCCGGTAGGCTCGAATCGGATATCTCCTTGATAAGATTGTAACTCGCGTCGAGCATCTTGATCTTTAAATTACTGTGCACCATGTGATAGTTACCCAATTCGCTTATCTGATTCTTGTGCATGTCAAGCCACTCTAGGCTGTTTGGCAAATGACTGTAGTCAAACCACAAGAGTTTATTGTCCGATACGTTGAGCCAAACCAGGGTCGAGAGTGACGTGAATACACCGCGTATTTCCGTTAATTCATTACCGTCGAGTCTTATCGCGCGGAGCACAGGGTTCGAGGCGAAAGCACTTTGTTCCACGTGACGAATCGTATTACTGGCTAGATTGAGCACTTGAAGGGCCGGCAATGCTGAGAATGCCTCCCGCGATACATTCTCCAGCTTGTTATCGACGAGTCTCAGTCCGTAAAGTTCATTCAGTCCGGCGAACGATTCCTTGTCAATTCTCGCGATATTATTGTTACCCAGATCCAGAGTCTTGAGCGTTCTCAAGTCTCTGATGGCCTCTGGTATTTCCTTCAACAAATTCCCACTCATAGAAACATCCTGCAGTCCGGTTACGTTCGAAAATACGTGACGGTGCAATACGCGGAGTTTGTTGCTGTCGAAGAACAATTGCACGAGCGATGAGAGACCTCCGCTCTGCGCTGGCTCGAACCTTGCAATTTTATTGTGCGAAAGTGTCAGAGAGTGGAGATTTCTCAGCGAAGCGAAACATCCATCCGCCAGCGTGTCGATATTGTTGTGCTCGAGCTTCAATATCTGGAGACTGTACAACGATTTGAAGACGTGAGCGTCGACTCGAGTCAATGCGTTGAATGACAAATCGAGAATGACGAGGCTACGCAGACGGGCGAAAGTATCACGATTTATCCAACCGCTCGTCAACTCGTTCCCACTGAGATCGAGCGATTGAAGTTTCTCAAGGGAATCGAGAAGACCCGGTGCGAGTACCGCAAGAGAATTGTTGCTCAGTACGAGTTCACGCAATTCCGCTGTGTCGGCGAAGAGCTCGGGTGGCAGAGCTACAAGCCTGTTGCTCGAGATGTTTAATGATCTCAGTGCCGTTAATTCGGCAAGAGCATGATCGTCCACGTGTCTCACATCGTTGTCCTGCAGCTTCAGTATCTCGAGACTGCGAAGGGCGCTGAAACTGCGATCGGGCAACGCGCTCAGCTCGTTGCTGCTTAAATCCAGAATTTCTAGATTGGGCGTGCACGAGGGACCGCTGCCGTCGGAGAAACCGAGGGACACGATGTCCTGTAACTTGTTGCGCGTGAGATTGAGACTCTCGAGGCTGGGAACGGGACAGAGCAGCTCCGCCGGAAGGCTCCACATGTTGTTCTCCCCTAGATCCAATTCCTTCAGATTCGGCAGTCCACGTAAAGCGTCGCGATTAACCTCCAGTGTCATTGCGGACCAATCACCGTTGCGCGTCCTAACTGAGAGTTTTCGCATCTTGTGCGCGGTCGCGAATGCGCCACCCGGCAAATATCGAATCTTGCAGTAATCGAGACGCAGCTTTTCCAGCCTCGTGAGAGGAGCGAGGAAATCATGCGTCCCTGGCTGCTCGAGCTGGCTCTCGAAGAAAAGAGCATCGTTGCATTCCAGCCCGAGCGAGGTCACGGTGTCGGCTTGTATACTCGATAGGTTCCCGATAAGGGACGCCGCATTAGCTATCGTTCTCAGTCGGCATACGAGAGTCTGCTGTTGCTCCGTGACGCTGCTTGTGGTGGTGGAGGTCTCGTCGCTAGCGGTGCTCTCTCTGATCCACTCGCAGCCGCGAGGTGCCTCGAGGCTCGTGATGCTGCGTCCACGCACGACGATCACACCGCCACCAACGAGAATCAACGAGACGAGAACGAACAAGTGGCCCCGTAGTACCTTCATGGTTGCTGCTGTTGTATCTCCTTCACTATTTATCCTCTCGCGCAACACACACTCGACACGACGCGTGTCTGCTCGCGTTAATGCGGAACACACGAATAATCCGTTCGAAAATTCCCGCGCTACTTAGCGAGCGCAACGCGAAATTATCACTTGAATCACACCAGGCACGAGTTATCCGCTGTATCCGCGAGTACAGAAAAGAAACGGAACAGAAAAAAAAGGTTCAAAAAAAAAAGAAAATGGGTTCTCGCTGATCGCGTCGTTATTGTCACGCACTCATAGTCACTGTTTCGCACGCTCCACGCGCTCGCGGGCGCGGGATACGCTCCTCTATAACTTTTTCTCCGCAGCACTTTACTCTGAACTTTACAGCTATGCGCCTCCTCTGCCGGATTCTCTTCAGAGAGGTGAAATGTTTGGTGCGTACTCTCGATCATTTACGTCCAAAGTGAATTCTCTCCGAGCGCAAAGCATAGTCCTCGTTTTGATATATTTCGAACGAACGAAAATTGTAAGTATCAAAAAAAATATAACAAACGCGTTGAACTTTGCGGAGTATCGAATGTGTATCGAGCGAGCTTCGATGCTCCGTGCTTGAGATTCCGTGGTATTTCGTGTTCTCACGGTCGGACGAGAGTCGGGAACGTGCCCCGGCAAGCGTCGGAGAGCGACTGACTCTCACGGAGCGTAGTCGGCACCAGGTCCAAATCCTGTCGACGGTCACGCTCCCTGCGTGACTGGCAGACTAGTCTCCCCCCTTCTTTTCCCCCTTCCCCTGTTAAATTATACTCCCGCCACTGACGGCGTCGTCGTCGACATCGTGGTCGTTGCTGCCGCTCGCTGCCTCGGAGCTGGCTCCTTCTTCACGGGATTCCCATTCCTCCGCGAGCGATACGTGCGCGCACACAGAGACCGCTCACGGTCTGTGCACGTATACGTGCACGAGCAGGCCAACGGCTGCGCGACCATTCTCAAGCCTAGAGTCTATACCACACGCTCGAGACCTCGCGCACACACGAATACAATGAGCGTCGAACGAACGTACGGGAAGGCCTTTTCAAACGAGTCGAGCTTGTATCGGCATCTGAGAACCGTACGGGCGTAATCCCACTTGACTCAAACTTTTTAATAGGCAAAACGTTTTCTTTTTTCTCATCGTTATTAGTTTTTATTCGCGTGTATTGGTTGTATTCGTAAATTGAGAGAAGAACTCAACCGGGGCGGGGGGAGAATTTCAAACACGACGTTGAGATTCGCGTCCGTTCGTATATTCCGAGCGGTTGATTAACCGCCGGGCGCGCAGTGCGTGCACGGACGGAGAATGAGAAAAGAGAGTCGGCGAACTCTAGAGGCAACTCGCTGACTGACAACGCTACTTACTAGGTAAACATGGAACTGGTTCTTAGACACGTCGGCACGCACTTATCGAGTCGTTTCGTTCCCCTTTTTCCTTTTTTTTCTTATTCCCCCTTTTTATTTCAATGACTGACGTGTACGTAGGTACGATATTAAGTACGGAGAGCCGTGTACTCGAGATTTATGTAGCGCATGTATGTAAAATACTCGTAGGTAAACGTGCGCTGGATCGAGAATGCGAATGAATGAAGGAAGGAAGGAAGAAAAGAGAGGGAGGAAGTAAAATGGAAAGAGGAGAACGAGAGAATGGAGATGAAGGCGCGAGCCGCGAAATCGGACGTCTCTCGTCAAAGCGCATCAGAGATGTATCCGTTGACGAGACGGATACATCGGATCCTCGCTCGCCTCACCTCGCGTTTTATGTACGTTTACGAACGAGATCCCCGCTCACCGCTCTTCGATCATTCCGACACGGTCCTTTTCTCTCCATCCGTCCTTCTCTCTCTCTCTCTCTCTCTCCCTCTCGCTCTCTCTCTCTTTCTCCCCCCTCTACCGAGAAGTCTCCTCTTCCTCCCTTCTCTATCGATCGCTACGATCGGGCTGCACGATAAATCAAGCTGGAAAAGAGACTGAGAGACACACGGGAAGAAGAGACACCGAGAGAATTTGCTTGTGTGAGTTCCATCCGTACGTGCGTTTTGTCTCCCTCTTTATTTCTTTTTTCTCTCTTCCGTTTTTTTTCATTTTCTTTATTTGATACAACAGTGGCTCTCTGCTATCTATATAGAGAAGGGGGTTTTGCAAGAGGAACGAGGAGAGAGGATGCGAGCCTCGCGTCTCGGAAGTTTGGTGCTTATTCGAGTGTATATAGTGGTCGCAGCGCGGTGAACGCTGCACTCCGTTCCGAGCGTCCCACCGCTCACTCACTCACTGGCTCGTTCATTCTTCGTCTTATTCTCTTGTTTGCTATATTATTCTCTTTTTCGCATGGTCCCTCACGGCGTTTCTCCTTCCTCCTCCTTTTCCTCCTTATTTCTCTTTTTTTTTCATTCGTATTCCTTTTTTTGCTACCTTCTTGTAGCTCCTCTGGCTTCTCATTCTATCTTTCGTTTCTCAGTGCTTCTTCGACAGTACCAATTTCTCTGCCTCTTCTCTGTCTCTCTTTCTCTCTTCTATACCTTATACACTCACCTCTCCCTCGGTTATACTCGCGGCGTGGTCGTCCGCATCGAGAGGCTCACGATTCTTCTAACGAGGCCAGCCGCACGCGCCCTCGAGCTTCCCTCGAAATTCAATTCTGAGAAAAAAATAAGACGAAAAAATTTATATTCGAGGTTCAACGAGGATATCACGGAGGAGAGCCTTCAATTTCTACCGGGATCTAACTTTTATTCATGATTTTTAATACGTTGCGTCACATGATCGCGAATGTACATCTCGTGGACGAAATTAGTGTTTTTCAGGAAAAAAATTTGAGGAGGAAGGATTTTCTGGATGCACGTGAATTTTTTTTTCATCCTGGAAAAATAATCTCACATAGAAAAATACAGTAAAAAGACGAGAAGATGCAGCACGTCAATTTTATTTTATTTTTCAATTTTCGAGAAAAGCGTACATATTCGATAGTTAGTAAAGAATTTCAGATACGATTTAATTGTTTCGTACCTCGTACACGAAATTTCAGAAAAAAATAACAATAAAAAGATACTTCGTAAAGTTATTTTTATTTTTTTTTTATTTTTGAAAAGAATGTACATTAATTAATTGCTGAAGAATTTCGCATGCGGTTTAATTGTTTCTTAGTTCCTGAAAAAAAATTTCAGAAAAAGACAAAAACTCGAGAAGATACGTCGCAATTTTTTTTTCGTGAGGAATGTATATTTGATAATTGGTAAGGAATTTCAGATGCGATTTAATTGTTTCTTCATCAAAAAATCATCTTGTGGAGAAAATAATTATTTTTGTATGTGTTCCGTTGAGAGTTATTTTTGAACGTGTATTTGATTTTATGTTTCCTCAACTTTCTTTTTTTTATCAACGTTTACTCTAAGATCCATACTCAATTATTATTAAAGTTAAGTAAATATTATATTATCCCTTATTTTGAAAATAAAAAATATTAGTCAAAATTTAAATCAGTGTAATTACTTATTTACGTAAACATTGATTACCATCTTTGAAAAAAATCGTGGATGATCAAGAACAATATATAATATAATAAAATAATATAGCGTCAGATTATGGGTCATACCTCTATTAAATCAACATTTCTGCTTCAATGGGCAATTTATGTATTTCATTAATTAATCGAGTTCGCCAGTAATATCAAGAATTCGTTCTAAATAACGTTAAAGTATAAATATTTATATTTACATTATCCCGATATTATTTAATTCGCGTTATATCATCCCTAATTACAAAAATATCAAATATGTATGTACAATATGAGATCAGTATTTATACAACGAAATTTCTGTTACTCCAGAAACAAAAATAGAGCTTCTCGTTTCAATTTCTGAAGAATACACTGAAAAATTATTGAAGCATTAAACATTGCGTCAGGTATTTCTGTGCGTGAATATTCGCTCGAAAACTCGGGAAAAGCTTATTACTTATCTCTCGGGGCTTCTCCGTATGATGCGGTGGCCTTTGTATTTCCGATATACAAACACGTATTATAGTTCTATAAAGCAAAAGCCGGGGGAAGTTTATATCCTATCCGCAGGTTCTTCCTTTTTTTTCTCCTGTTCATATCTGCCGAGCGAGGCCACCCCGACGACGGGCCATCATCATTTTCACAACATCCATGAGGAATTTCCTCGAGAGAGATCGCACTTCGCGTCCTTCGTTAAACACAGTACGAGATAAGGCCGAGTGCTTTTAACACTTGCCACCACGTGGTCGAGGCGAACGCTTTCGGCACTTTTGAATCTCCCCGGGCCATATAACGCCACTTTCCGGAGATTATATACAGTAATCCTCGACCGAGCGAGAGAGAGAAACCCACGAAGTTCCAACGAGTATAAACCAAGTTTATATTGTACACATCTATAAACGCAGACGTTTTTCTCATGTCTGCGATCACTCGAGCTCGAGGGCGATCCCGAGAGTGGGACAGCAGATGCGTCGTATCGCCTGGAAAAAGCGATTCCGTGCGTCGTCGTTATCGTTACCTTCACTTCCGTTTGATGCGAGAGTAAAGTAAAATTACCCTCGTTCGTACATCGCGTTTTCGAACGATGTGCAAAAGCGTTTGTGTATTTTTTTTTTTTTTTGTACGAGAAAATGTATACAAACGAAAAACAGACGGAGTGGCTATTTCTTTCGAGAGCATTGAAATTGTAGCGGCGGGATTCATCACAGCCCGTTTATTACCGAAACGGCGGTATCTCCTCGATTTCTTCCTCATCTCTCGGCGTTGTATATTTATATGGAACTTTCCTCTCTTTCGCTCGCACTGATATTTTCCCCCATCCGATTCTCGCTCGGGCATTCCGATCCTTGATTGGATAAATGCTTGGGCTATGCAGAGCATCTCGAAATTCGACATTCAGGCTGCAGGCCAGCGTTTCTTATAAAAAGGGACATGACAATTAAAATACCAGCAGCGGAGGCAGAAAACGGAGGGTGAGCGAAGACGCGGCCGGAGAGAGAGACCTCGCGTCTCGTGCAATGAAATCAGATTCGTCAAATGAAACAAATCAACGCGAAAAAGAGAGAGGAGCGAGCGTGCTCGGCCTTTCAGAGACTCCGGAGGAAGAGGAGCAAAAACAGCGAGAGAAAGAGGAGGACAGATTTTTTGCCGAGCGATGAGAAAAGAAGACGAGAGAGCTCTTGGCGCGATTCCTAAAGAACGGAGTGTCTTATTTCTTTCCCTTCATTTTATTTTAATTCCGCCAACAGTAGCGAGAGGAGAGCTTTTCTTCGTAAAAAATTCTTTCTTTTTTTTCACGTTGCATATATCAACATAAGAAAAACCATAAAGAATTCACAAGCAGCTGGTACTTTCGATAACACGCGAGTTGATTTTTTTGTTCTCTCTGCTTTATTTTTTTCTTCAAGATGCGAGAGAGGAGAAACGAAATATCTATACGAAAGTATGGCCGTTTGTGCCAAAAGTTTCCCACACTTCATTAAGTATTTACGAGACGACAACTCGGGATCAATTTTTCATCGTCTTTGCGAGACTCGAGAGAGAACGGAGCGGGAGGAGTGGGGAGAGGACGTGTGCTCCCGCACGCTGACCAACTCTTTCTGCTTCGTAGGCAGAATAATTTGTCAAGGCTCGCGAAGGGTGGCCGTCGGCAAGCTGGCGGCGAATTAATGAGGGAGAATGCTCCAACGTGAATGTCTCTTCATACACGTGTGTTGGGCTGCGTGTCAGAGAGAGCGAGAGAGAGAGAGAGAGAGGAGGATGGAACGACAGGACCGCTGAGGGAGCGAAAAAGCATATACGTACACGTTATTCCCTTCTATCCTGATGAGAACGATCTGCAAAGATTTAGCGACGTGCGCGACGAGCGAGACCCCTCTCGAGCCTGACACATTGCCAGCATCAATTAAACCGACGCGTTATCAATAGCGCACATTTCCTATGGGTTTTGTTCGTGCGCTCAAAGATTTCGCGCCTCCCGACACATTCGCTCACGCAATCAGATCGAATTCAAAGGTAAACCGTACCACGTCTTTCCGGCTCGTCGTGTGTGTCGCATTCTCTTTGGACACTCCGAGACGAATGGCCGTAGGAAAAAGAGTGAAAAGAAATCCTTGACGTAGAAAAAGAAGAATGAATCTATATGAGCGGAGGAGAAGCAAAAATTTATGGCTGTCCCGTACGTGGAAAAAGCAATTTTTTTTTTTTCGTGGAATAATTATGTCAAAAAGGCTCTCATCGCTTAGGTATTCCTTGCGTCACAAAATTTTCTTTAGATTTCACTGAAATTTTGCAGAAACATTCTTTGACTTAATATGTACAAGTGTGAGAAAATTTCAGGGGCTGTTACTGACTGAAAAATCAAGATATTTATTCTTGAAAATCGTCATTTTTCGCAACTTTCCATAAAAGCCTGTGTTATAAATATCACGATTTTCAACAACTTTTTCGATTTTTTTATCTATGAAGCCTTTTGAAATTTTGAACACGTTTTTATATAGAATTTAAGAAGCTTCATTAGTATTTAAAAAAGTCGAATGAAAAAAAATTTGATTTTGAGATTTTTTTTATTATAGGGGAGGGGAGGGCAAAATGGGGTACCCCAAAAATTTGGTGAATATTTACATTATTTCAAAATTTAATATCAAATAGTCTTTTATTTGCTATGAACATTATATTTGGTGATTTAAAAACACATTTAAACAAAAATTAAAACTAAAAATCAATTAACATAGCAGATCGAAAAAGAACATTTTCTTTGGTAATGAAACACATTTCAACAAAAATTAAAATAAATCATCAATTAATTACTTGAAATAAGACGTCAGAGCTAATAATAACTTAACAAATTATGAAAAAAAAATTTTCGTACTTTTTGAAGAGGTATCCCATTTTGACCGCTAAAAAATTTTTTTTTCTCGTGAAAATTTTTTTTTTTTTCCTTTAATTGTGATTAAAAAACAAAAGATTCAGCATATTTAGACCCTTGAAATCGGAAATTTTTCTCAAGTACCCCATTTTGCCTCCCCCTCTACCCTACAACAAATAAATTTTATGGAGGATCACCTTGAATATTGAGTATGTTGTTCTTTATTCAATTTGCAACAATTTTTCTTAGTGAACTTACACCATCATTGAAATATGAGAAAAAACGAGAATAAAATTTCGATTCCCCCCTCTAGGAATATCTTAACTATTTACAAAAACGTTGACGTGATTTTTTATTTTTTACCGAGCATTCAAAATTTATTTCACGATGAAGAAAATTTTGATGATAATATCGAGTTATAGCTTTAGATTTTTTTTTCTGAATTTATGGCCAGAGGGAACCTCGTTCAAACTTCATTTTTCACAGTTAGCTCGTTCTGAGGAATTCTCACGAGCTTATCGCTTTCTGACGTAATAAATTTATTTCTGGAAGTGCACAGGCGTTGCATAACGAGACAATAAATGTGTGCGAGCTGGAAAAAGGGAGTTTTCGAGATTATATTTCGGTTTGAGATTCGTTAAGTACACAAGATCGTCATCGCGCAACCACGATGAAGGAATGCGAGAGAGAGAGATTGCACGAGCCGTGGGTGGAAATACGAGCCACGAATTCAGTGAAACGAAGGAAATTAAGGAGCAAAAAAAAATTGAAGAGCGAATTAGCGAGTCCCTCGTCTCGGATCCCGAGAAGGCGCGCGATCACGAGGAAGGAGAGAGTGCGGACGAGTCGTCGCGAGACCTCCGAGAATAATTGTGTCACGGCTTGAGGGAATTAATGCCAATGAAGCGATGCATCTGCTCCGGACACTCGTATCTGAACTAAACTTTATTTGAAGCGTAAACTCTCGATACACTTTGAAGGTAAATTCAACAAGATCCCACTGGGCCAATCGGAAACTTCGATCGGAGAAATTCTCACGCTTCTGAGGATTTATCGCCCAACATATAACTCCAAAGCGTATACACGATTCGAATAATTAGATAATAGGCCCAAATAAGAGTACACTCTGATTTTTTTTCCTATAGCAAAGAAAGCAGAGCTCGGAGCTTTATTTGGTTAACGCGTTGATAAGGATTCGATATGGTCTTAACATTCGTATACTAACTAACCGGTGAAACTGGATTCCTTCCGTCTTTGGTACTTGTAAATTCGAATGATCGCGAGCGAGAGATTTTCCTTATAAACACCAGTTTTCTCAAACTGGTCCGCGGGAGCTCACCTTGAATCCCTCACAGGAGTTCCAGCAATTTTGAATAACACCTGTGTCCCTGATGGGCGCAAAAATGCGCATTTTATGGTAGAAGGGGGCAAATCGGGATACTTAAGAAAATTTTCCGATTCTAAGTTTTTTTGTTTTTTAATCAGAATTGAAGGGAAATAATAAAATTTTCAACTTCCATGAGAAAAAGAAAATTTTTTTAGCAAACAAAGTGCGGGAACTTTCACAAAAGTTAAGAAAAATTTTTTTTTAAATAATTTATTAATTTATTATTAGCTTTGACGTTTTTTTTAAAGTATCTGATTGATAATTTATTTTAATATTCGTTTAAATGTATCTCATTCCCAAAGAAAATCATATTTTTCTACCTGCAGATAGAAAAAATATCTTTTTTACATGGAATTTTTTAACTTTTACATTTCGAAACTGTATTTTTCTCTGGTAAAATAGTAAAATACACAATCCAACAATTACTTTTTAATGAACATTCTATTGATACGACCGAAATACATTGTGAAACTTTACTTTATAAATATCGAACATTACTCTTTAAATTTTATTTTTCTCCGTGTGCTATGTTGATTCTTGATTTTTGATTTTTTTTGTTTGAATGTGTTTTGGAATCACCAAATATAATTTTCTTACCAAAGAAAATTTGATATCAAACTTCATCAAATTTTGAAGTATTGAAAAATTTCATCAAATTTTTGGGGTACCCCATTTTGCCCCCCTCTACCCGATACATACACATACGAATAAAAAAAACGAATAAAAAGCAGAACGCGAGAGCTTTCACGGAGTCAGTTTGTTCGAGAATCGTTAGAATCGGGAAAGTATCGAGTACCGCAAATAACAAGGGGAATATAAGTGACCGAGGAGGGTTATACGGTCTGATAGTCGATAAAGCGGGGCTGCTGGATGGCACACGTGCAAAAGCCGGCAAAAGCGCGCGTGCGTATTTATATACATATATACATATACATGCATGTATATATAAACTTTTACCGATAAAGTTCTCCGCGATGGAAAGAAGAAGCGTGAGGACAAGAAAAAGTCAGAGAGAGAGAGAGTAAGGAAAAATCGCATTACGGTAGAAAAAGAGAAAAGCATATAGGGAGATAAAGAGAGGAAAGGCTCTCCCTTACGACGACGAGAACACGATGCGCTCTTCATATATCCCCGAGCACAATAAGATTCCGGGTGTGCTCCTCGTGGACCAATGTTTCTGTCGTTTTACCGTGTACATAGCGCTTACCACATCTCCTGTGCCATCCGATAAACCATACGTGCACTATGTGTATACATATATATATATACATATATAGTCATATATAGACCAATGTATATAAATATGTACATAAAAGAGAAAGAGCGAGGCTATCGCGAGAGAGCACCTCGAGACAATGTGCTCTTGTTTCATCGTGGGTTTGACCGTTTTTTATCTTTCTCCCTCTCTCTCTCTTCTTCTTTCTCATTTATTTTTCGACTCGTCGATACTCTCTCTTGGAGCGCCGGGTGGATTATTATTTCCTCGATAGCGAACAGACACATCCGGCAGAGCGAAACGCGTAGGTCGTTGCGCCTCCTCGAAGCTTTTACAGCGGATCCTCCCGTATACGTATAACACGTGTTGAGAAATAAAGAGACGGTTGCAGGTAAAGATAGCATTACTCGTGCTCCCAAGTACACCAAGATGGAACGTAAAGTTTGCTTCGCATCAACGTTAAATTCACACGATTACGTTTTCTCTCTATAGATATATATCTCGCGGGGTGTACCTGGAGATCCGGCGTGTACACCGATCGCAGAGGATTGCCTGCTCGCGCGAGCGCGTTTTGCCTCTCTCTGATGCTCATGGGAGGAAAATAGAAGAGGAAGCGGTCGAAGAGTCTCCAACCGCTGTGGGTACCGGTCGAAAGGTCAGCCAAGGTCAGCGAACGGTCTTGCGGAAAGTGGCGTATCTCACAAGCTTCGCGATTTCTCTTTCTTTCTTTCTCTCTTGCACCTCTTCGTCTCCTTATCCGCTCCTGTCTCTCTCTCTCTCTTTCTCTCGCTGAGACTTTTGATTCGAAACACCCTCCTAGGCGTTTTATTTCCCCTCCCCCCCCCCTCCTCCCCTCCTCCTCTCCCCTCTACCAAAATCATTTGTAAAACCACACTCTTTCGGAATTATCCTCGAGATTGTTCCCGTATAGATATATGCGAGTACGAAATTGCATAAATTCTGATGGTTTTGTGATGGGAGATCGCGATGGAATTACCCTTTTTTTTTTCTCGAGACTCGCGACTATCCCAGAGACGGGATAAAAATATTCTTTGGAATTTAACGTCTCGCGCGTTTCGTAATTTCTCGATTTTCGTATATATTTTCAGGAGTTAGAGACGGCGTGTGCGAAAAGATTTTTATACAATAGGGGAGGGGTGGGCAAAATGGGGTACGGGGGGCAAAATGAGGTACCCCAAAAATTTGGTGAAAATTTACAATATTTCAAATTTTGATAAAATTTCATATCAAATAGTCTTTTATTTGCTATGAACATTATATTTGGTGATTTAAAAACACGTTTAAACAAAAACTAAAGCGAAAAATCAATTAACATATCAGATCGAAAAAGACCATTTTCTTTGGTAAT
>JAPYYX010000582.1:0-48755 GCA_030522605.1 Cremastinae sp. B BG-2022a | reverse complement strand
CTGAACTGCGCGCCTTAATGCCCTCGGCTTCGCCTCGGGCATCATGGCGCGCAGTGCAGGAATTTCATACTTTCTGCCCTAGTAATGTAATATACTATTTCATATTTTGTGCACATAAAGTGGCCAAGCTGATTCGATGCTCAAAAGTCTATCGAATTCAGTTTGTGTCAGCAATCCATGGAATATCCAATGCAATTGTCGTCAAGATATAACTGGAAGAGTTTTTCTTATGTTCAATTTTTTCGAGACCAAGAATCTCGAGTTACATCGCGATTTAACAGAACTCATTAGGTTCTGAGAAGATAGCGACAAAGACTCCAACAGTACAGGAAAAAAGAATCAATGCTCGATTCATCTTATTTCGTTGAAAGCACCCAGATATTGTTATCTGAAGAACCAGAAAATGTCTAGGCTTGAAAAGTTGCAGTTGTAGTTGCAATATTTCAAGTACAAAATGATTGCGACTATATCCATGATGATTTAATGATTTCTTCAATAGCATGCATTTTTTTTAATCCATAAAGGCTAGAAATGAGAAAAAATTGGACAACTGTATTGGAAATAGATTCAAAATCGGGTAGGAAAAGTTAATTGTTATTAAATATTTAAATATTACCAACGCCCTTCCGAAAGACAATAGAGAACTTTTATAAGATACATCGTACACATTGGTATGCGTCCTAATATCTGTGTAATACTATATGTATGTACGGATGAGTACATACATCGATATAAATATAAATGTACACGTCATGGAAAACTTGGAAGTCGGGTTCGTGAGATAGATTATTGTGTATCTTGCGAATGCAAGGAGCTTCCGTGTGTCATGTATTTGACGATAGAGTATAAAGAGAGTGTGTGAGAGAGAGAGGGCGATGTGATACTGAAGTTCGCAGGTGCAACCGGTGACTATGAAGAAAGGGAGGAAGAAGCTCGCGCTTTTCGCTCGGGATACCCTTGATTTGACACTCGTGAGGATTGATCACTCGATATTGGCCTTTCTCGGGTCTATCGGTATATATGCGTGCGTATGAATGTATCGCCAGTTTTCCAGTTCTACCGGAGCGTCCCAATACATCGATACGTTGAAATCTGTCATATCACGTGTCCCTTCTCCGGATTCAATCTGTCACACGTGGTTATAAAAAAAGAATGAGAATAAAATTTTCTCGATCTTCACATTTTTTTCGTTCGATATACATTATGTATAAGTTCGAAAATAAATTTTATTGGGCTCGTTCTCTCTCGTTCTTACAGAATAAGATTTCTCTAACCGCAACAGAAATCCATTCCCAGTTGAGAAGGATAAATCCCATTTTGAATCGCTCAATTTGTTCGATAAATAATTAAGAATACAATCGATGGAAATAGCAATGAGCCTTAATCTGGAGTCAATTCGAAAACCAGAAATGCACCGAGTTTTCAGTGATGCAGACCGAGTCGACCTTGCGATTGGTTTCTTGGGAATTCGATTATTAAGACCGCCCAGATGGGAAAAATTCGATTATCAAATATTGCTCTCCGACCATAACAACGGTTACCTTGCAATGCAAACTTTTCTTCGCATCGGTATAATGCGGAAACGTGAGATGCTTGCGGAGTTCGTTTTTACGCCGGATACTATTTTCCTTTTCCCTCGCTCTTTCATATTTGCAGCGTTGGTGGTATTCCACTTCTCTATACCACTTTCGTGTGCATTCTATGTATATGAGCAAGTGTGTTACGTCATACGTAATAATAGAAAAGAAGCCTTTCACTTTTGGGATTATCACTCGTGCGCGCGTTCTCTGGCAGAGAGAAAAGTGAAAAAGAAGACTGCTGGCCAGGCGAAATAAGCCCCTCTAGCTTTTTCTTTCCTCTCCGTCCATGTTCTCCTCTTGATACGGTATTCCTCTCGATTTCGTATTATGGGAAACGCAGGAGAATGTCACATTTTCAAGCGAGCCGCTGGTCGGCAGAAACGAGAATGAAAAGCGTCAGTGGGAAAAACGGGTTGGCACGGAGGTACGGTAGTTGAGCCTAACCAGGGAGACAACGAGACGAGAAACGAGAAATTGCCGAGGACCGTGAAAGAGAGGAAACTGACGAGAACAGATTAAATCATTTGCCGGGTAAAAACGAAAAGACGAGAAATGGTCAAAAAAAGAATGAAGGATGGAGAGAGTATATTATAAGAATTTTGTTGAATAGTATATAATAGAAAAAAATGATCTCGAGTTGCTTCGACAAAGCAATTTCATGAAAAATCTACAAAGAGACGTACTCCTGGGTATAGAATAGAAAAGAAATAGTCCTCGTGTGAGTGCGCACGTGTGTGTCCGTGCATATACATATATAATTTAGTTCATGCGATTGCGTACGTTCTCTGGCGGAAGAGAGTGGGACACCTGAAACGAAATCGTGCTTCTTCCGTGCCGGAAAAAGAGCCAAGAAGAACGGAAACGATGAGAAGAAAGAAGGCGGCCAGGAGACAGAGCGACCACCCTCGCAAGCGAAGAGAAGATATTTGAGATTTGCACAGAGCACCGAGGGATCTTTCATACGTCCGAGCAGTTTTCTGCCAACAATCTTCAACGTGTGGCACCGCTCCGTCGATCCTTTCCTCTCAACTTATAAAATACCAAGCTGCACTCTCAATAAAATATCAGTATCCGATTCTGCACAAATTTATTCACTTTTTCATCTATAAATATTTATAGTGAGAAATAAAAATGTCAAATTGAAACTAAAAACATGGAAAATTATTGTCCACTCCGGATTGACTTTCACGATTCAGTATTAATATTCTGCTATAATGCAAAATTTGGGTTCTTTTTTAAATTTGATATTTCGTATCGCTTTGATATTCACGAAATTGAAAATAATTCGTGTTCTCTCTACTTGCTGAAATTTCCATTTGATCATTTTATGATAATAATTGATAGTTCGAAATGTAAAATAACGCAGATTTCCCTCTCTTTGTCTCTCTTCTTTTTCAGTCGTCAAAAGAGAGAATCGCTCTCGTAAAAGCGTTAAAGTCTCTCTTCCGTATATGTTTTATGTAATGAGAAGCGAGGGGGCGACGAGGGTTATGTAGTGTTACCAAGTTTGTTGCCCGTAGCAAAAGATGTCAAACGAAAAGACTTTGCTCTTAATCTTCTCGTCTGCCTCGCTTACCCAAACTCGCGCTTCTGTCGTCCTCTCGAGAAAGGGAAAGGCTCGCTCTTATGAGTTACTCCCGTGTCTCTAGGAGCGCAGTCTCTCTTCGCCCGGTACATTTGAAGTTCTTGAGCACCTATCTCTGTTATCATTCCGCAAACTTATCGTCGTCACTGGCACTACAATGAATAAGCGAATATATGAACACATTATGATATTATTATAAACGTTTACAGTTTTATGATTACAATTTTATTTGAATTCGGAGAAAAGAAATTTTTTCATTACAGTACAATTTGTTTTACAGATTTGCCGAGATTTGGCAAACCACTTAACAATTTGACGATATCAGTTGGCCGAGAAGCCATCTTCACGTGTATCGTAGAGAATCTGGGACCTTACAAAGTAAGTAACTAATCTCGAGGATAGAAAATATTTCCCTGGATACTTGTTTTAGCATAGTGTGATCTCTCATTAAAAAATCAAGTGATTATTGTCGAATTAATCAATAAAATTGGAATGCTTTCAGCGGTATGGATCGATTATGTATTCAAAAAATGTATCTGTGCATGGCAATGAAATTAGAGATTTTGGACAATTTTTTATTGTACAATAGACTGTCATATATATCGCTTTTTTCATTACTTGGCGTCAAGACACTACCGTGTCTTTAGATATAGAATTTCTGATCGATTAAGTCAAAATCTTTGGAATGCGAGGTATTATTGGCGCATAATAAGAATTTTCATATACTGCGAAATTTAATTCTGGACTCTAAAGCATTTATATTTATAGTTGAACTCTTTGTACACAGCAAAAGTATAATCTTCCTTTATGAACGTGGGGAAAAAATATGCTCTCTATGGTTTTATACCTGGGGAGAAATTCCGAGAACAAAAATTCTTCGATGAAAACAAACCTTTCTCTATAAAGAAGCAAAACAAATATAAACAACTTAAAAAAGTTTTCTTAATGGTCTGGGATGAAACGAGAAATCCAGAGAAATGAACGTAGAGAAAATAAGGGAATGAAATCGAGGGAGCGGCTGAGTAAATGGATATTTTTAGAGCAGTGAACACCGTAATCAAAAAGTTTTTAATCAGATAAATTGCACCCGACAAGTTTGTTAATACGTTCCCGATTACTCGATTCCGAATTTTCTGTACACACACAAAAGCGATGTACACACAATTGCACTAACGAAGACACCGATTTAAAACTACTGTGTGTCCGTACTCTTTCGTTTTTCTAACAGAAAGAGTTTTGTTTTCGGGTAAAACTCGTAGAAACCGGAAATGCGTGGATTAAAAAATGGTTCAATACGTCTGTTGGGAACTCAGAACCAAGAATCCGTTAGATGAAATGGATATCGGATTCACAGTAGAGATTTGTATTAAAAATGAACACGCCGAGATTCAAGAAACTTTGGAACTCATTTTCGAGGTAGGACGAATACTCGATCGGAGGAATGAATGGACGGTAAAAGTTTAAATCATAAAAAATGATATGGATCGAGGTGAATCGGGGTGTTTGTTGAGAGTGCGACGCGATATCCTGATGCTTCATTTGACTCGAATGCTCCTCAAACAATCTCGTCGTCTCTTTCTTTTCCGGGAGCACACAGCGATGCGAGCCATCATTCGCTACCCTCTCTCTAAATTTGCAACTGCGGTGGTTCATGCGAGAGACGTAATAGACGTCGAGGCTCGTGCACAACCCTCCTTTTCACTTCGCTCGCGGAACGAGACCGTACAGCGAGTAAGGGTCTGTGCAATCCCAATGGGCCGACGCTCGTTTCGCTCCTTTCCCGCACTCTCGTCTCTTTTCTCTTTTTCTCGACAGGGCGCTCGTCCCGCACGAGAATTATAATATACTGTTCCTCGACAGAGGAACAATCCTTCTTTTTTTTTTCGTCAGGTTTACTTCAGCTTTATCCTAAAAAACGATCCATACTCTTTTCCTCTTTTGCTTGGACACGCTCAAGTTTTCCGATAAAGTGGCTTGTCACATGCTCGTTTGATACATACGTGGACGTATGTATTCATACTTAATGGGATTGTTCAGAGGATTATATCACTGTGGACACGGGGGGATTTATGTACGCCGATAGAGATTAGCACAATTTCGGGCATCATTTTCATTTTGTAGCAGGCAATTTATGTATGCAAAATGCACTGTTTCATTATTTATACAATGTGAAAGGAACCATTTACTTGTGTGTTTCTCCATGATTGGACATGACGGGAGAGTGCAGAAGTCGGAAGGAAAAATCAAAGCGACTTGAAAATCGGACACTGAACGGGGGATGAATTTATATTGAGTTTTTTCATAATAAAATACATGTAATTCGCGATTCAGGGATGTTGGCACGTCAAAATAATTTCAGCTCTGCATTCTTTACTCTCCTCAGTAGTCGATTAATGGTTCTCCGGAGCAGTTTCGAACTGGTGAAAGAGGAATGTACGAGGTACTTAAGAGGAGAAGGGATGAAAGAAATGAAAAAGGGAAGGAGAGTTGAGGTGATTTACAAAAACGAGCTGCGCTGGCTTGCCAGTAGATTTCCTTCTCTCCTTCGAGATGGAGGATCAAGGAGGTGAAAGGGAAAGAGGATAACAGAAAGAACGAAAATGATAGCCCGCTAAGATTAACACGAACGCTGCTCTCTCTCTCTCTCTTTTTCGTGTCGTTGAAAAGAGTAGCGTTTTTTTCTCCTTTCTTTATTCTTCACTTTTTTTTCACCGTGAAATTCTTGAAATCGCTTCACCCCGAGGCCAAGAATTATATATATTGTCCTGAGGGGACGAGCACTTTTGGTACCCGCGGCGAATACGTATACGATTTAGGGGAGCTTATATAAATCGGGAGAACAATAGTGCGCCGTTGAGTTCGTCGGAGCAGACGCGCACCTTTTCTACTTAAAGATTTTCAGCTTTATAATTAAGACTTACGCATGCAATTTTTTTTTCATAATCCATTTGCTCGTTGCTGAAATCACTCTCGTGCGATATCTGTGACTTATATAATCACCAAAATATTTTTTTACAAGTCGTTTATGTGACGAATTCAAGATAACGAAAGTGAATAGCAATATATTCTCACCCCACCAAATCATTAATTGATAGAAAGTGCTCAGACAGTGAAATTTTTATATTTACTTTTTATTCAGATTGAATTTATTCGAAATATCACAGTTTATCACAAAATTAAGTATTTCACTATCGCTACCATTATTAGATTATTTCTTCATGTGAGGAGATAGATTGTTGGATGATTTTTCGGAGGGTGAAAGCCGAATTGTTTGAAAAGGGAGGGTCTAAAGTGACTGGAATGCATAAAGCGCGTATTATCCAACTTCGATGAAGAGGATATTCACTGACTTCTATTAAAAGTCTCGGAATTACTTTTTCCGTGGGGATAAAATAAGAGAGGCGAAGAGCGCCGAGACTGATTTTTCACTTATATACGTAGATGAGTATTAGGGAGTGCGTTATAGCGATTTTGCATCGTCGATGGTTCTGCCTCGTGTTATTTTTTTATCACCCTAAACCTAATTGGAGAAGGGTGTCTTAAATTCATACTCCGTCTTCCTCTTTCATTGCTGTCGTTTCGTCGAACGATGTCTCTCTATTTTATACCTTTTTTTCTTTTTCTCTAAAGAGCGAATGTGGTTGGGGTTCGCGTAGCTGTTGCAAATTATTATTACTTTCTTGCTCCGCTTGCCAAATCGCTTCAAACCTCGCTCTCAGCGACTTTTTCGCTCGCGAGAGATTTTCATAATTCTTTAAGTCCAGTAGTCCCTTTTCCCTCTTCTTCTTTTTTCCTCTCGCTCGCCCGCACAGTTTCGTCTCACCGGAGCGGAGCGACGATATTCGCAAACGAGTTTCTCTCTTCTTTTTCTCGCCAAGTACACAAAAAGTAATGAGGAAGAAAAAAATTTAATTTTTTTCTCCGCCGATCTCGCGGTAGAACGATTTACTCAGCGCGATTTTCCGACTTCGTTCAAATTCTTTAATTTTCCAAGTCGAAACTCGAAACTGTCGAGATTTTCTTCTTAATTTCTCTTCACGCAGACTCAACTGTTAAATTCTATATATGCATCTGCAATGTACATGTACAGCTCGTACAATAAAAACCACAAACGTATCGAGACCGAAGAAAATTCACAACTTTCTTAATCCTTCCAGTTTGGTCTTGCGCCCTGCAGCGAGTTTTCAACACCATTTTTGAAACGTAGTTCTTTGAAAGAGATACGAAACTCTTGGCAGAGCATTCGCTCGTACTCTCTTTCGACTCTCAATAACCGTCGTGGTTCGCTACGAGACGGAGACCGCGCGGGACTAATCCTTGCTCGTATTATCCCAGTGCTTCGCACACACGTATCCACGATTTGCTCTCACTCGAAGAAAACGGGAAAATGTTTCTACGTGCACTTTCCACCTCGTGCCATGCTCATTCGCCGTTGGTATGTATGCGCAAGGGAATTTGATACAGCGAAGAAAGGGAAAACTGATGACAGAGAAAGAAAGTTTTACTTTTCCAAGTACGATGATATAACGGGACGTGAAATTGACTGTATACACACATTTTTTTTCTCTCTCTCTCTCTAATTATTATCAATAAATTAATTATTAATCAACAAATCTGAACCCCAGGCTTTTTAATTCGATTTTTTGAATTCTCATAAATATTTCGCAAAGTATTCAAAGTTTTCAATTCTTCATCTGGTCTTGTTAATTATGTATTGATATCTCTGATGAAAAAACGATATTTTCTGTACGAACATTTTCATGCCACAATGGAAATGAATTTAAGAGATTATGATTTCAGTTTTTCAATTTTTGTTCAATTTAATAGTCAATTATCAAAAGCTTTCTTGAATTAATTGCAATTTTATGCGGATAGAGTATTTCAATGCAACACAGAAAAAAATCAAATGTAGGGGATAAAACAAGAAATACACATGTGGTGAAATTCAGGTAATTTAATTTAAAAAATCTCTTTCGTGGGCAAAGTTTAGTATGTACTCACGTAACACAGAAAGAAAAGTGAATATAATGTTTTTTGTTATTTACTTACACTTGTCGACTATTTGCTAATATTCATGGAAACGTAGGTTTAACATTTTTTTCGGGACCAAATATGTGGAGAGTAAGTAATGGGAGGCATAAAAAAACATTAGATGGAATATAAAATTTGAATTATGCGCGGTTAATGACGTGGCGACAAAATTGTAGCGTGACGTTTATCATTTGAGACATCGCAAAAAAATACCAATCGTAAAAAAATACGAATTCCCTGAATTTTAGATTACGAATTATATTAGTGAAATCGATTCGAGTACCAAAACATATTTTCTACTACAGCTTGGAGTATGATCCCGTAAATGTACTTGCCTCATTTTTTTACAGCATATATGCTGTTTTTTGGTAGATCAAATAATATCCTGGAAAAAACGAAGACTGGTCTCTACTGTTAAGCTGGACAGGAATGGAATTAAAATGTAAATACATAAGTAAAGACGTAATAACATCCCTTTTTAAAAAAAATAGATATTAAATTAAATTACAGTGTTCGTCATTCTTTTTAATTACTATCCTCTCCACTGAAAAGTTTTGCTCATAAACAATTTCTTTTAAAATTTATTGTTTTTTCATTGCTCGGAAATTACTAATAATATAAAAATCGATTCAACTTGAAATGAAAAAATTCTGTTGACGCTCCTGATTCGTCATATTTACACGAGTAGCTTTCGAGAAAGGGGCTTTGGATGCTTGGTCCAGCAGCATGTACGATTAATCGACAGGGTTTTACAAAGGACAGCTATCAGGAGAAAGTGCTTTTTTGGTGAGCTCATGCTATTGATGGTTGCACCGCCGGTTGTTACTGTGATTACTCGTGCAAACGGACCGCGATATTAATTATTCGCGATACCCTCGTTGGCTCTAGTTTGGAGTCACTGCTCTGGACCGGGAAACCGGAGACGCGGTGGCAAGGGCGGACTGGTAAGGAAATGTACTTATGGATGGAAGAAGCGGTTGGGTTAAGCGAGACAGAAATGTCGGTTGCGCTGTGGCTTCTGCCACACCGTCCTACCCGTCAAAGGAGCATCACTCGCGCCTCCCGATTCGTGCCTTTTGCAAGTAACGAAGCGTATCTAAGATGAGGGAAATGCTTCACCGTTGGCAGGAACGATATAATAATATGCTTCGGGGATCTCGTTGTGGTTTTGTCATCTACTTCCTCGTCATTCATTACGATGCTCTTTGCTCTTTCCAGCATTCTCTTCTTTGCCAGCGCCCAAATGGAGAAATTCCAGTAAAAGTAGTCATGTAGTCGACAATTTCCATGCAATCCATTTTTACCTTTTATCACTTTATCCGGGTCGAAGGTTTATTTTCATATAACGTATAACGATTTTTATGGATTCCTTTGCCGGATATAGAGGAATGTGCATGTATTTCAAAAGTGAGGTCGCACAGATACTCTCCGAATATTCAATGTAATAATTTGCTTTGCTTGTATTCAAAAGAAATAACAAGTATATTCAACGTTTCAATTGCTGAGAAAATGAAATGCGAACTGGAGTAGTCATTTTCAGAAGGTAAAATAAAAATCTATGAGTATGGAGTCGAAGAATCGAATGTCCATTGCGCAAACATCAATTATATCGTAATGACTATAAACATCGTAAAGTCTATAAACATTATCCATATCTCCCTCCACGTGGATTGATTTAATTTTTATCTATTTATATGCATACGCCTTTGGTAAAAAAAAACGTAAATTGTATGAATAAACTTAAAATGTTTCCCTCTCAAAGGGGCTAAGGGAAACGAGAGGAGGAAATGCTCGGGGTGGCGCATAACGCAAAAAAGAAATGGCGGTTACTTGGGAGATAAAGCAAGAGAGAAAATAAGAAAAAAAGAGCAAGATCAGCAGCCCCATGAAAAGAGGATAATTCCTATGGGGACGCTTTTCTGGAAAGCTTCCCCTCTCTCTCAACTTTCTCTCTTATAACATTCTACACTTGGGCCAGCGTGTAGCCACCCTCCATTATATTTCAAAGAAAAAAGATACCCTTCCGGCATTGGAAGGACTTTTTTTCAATCTATTTTTCCGAGCGTTTCAGCGACAGTCGCAACGCGAAAGTAGAATGCGTGCATATGTCCAAAAGCCTGTGTGAATTTCATCCAGTGGTTTATATTTCAAGAAGCTTCGTTCGTATTTTATATCATTCCGTTTTTACTTTATAATACGTTAAATATATTTATTTTTCTGCATCTAGCTCACTCTGATCTTGTTTTTATAGATTCACCTCGCGGTCTCTCTTAAGCCTGAAAGTTATTAAGATGAAACTGACAAAATGAGATACCGAGATTTCGCAAGACGATGAGATGAGGAAATTTTCTGTATAAATTTCCTCGTCGCGACTGGGAAATTTCACCGTGAGAATTATATGTATATACCTTTGTACATCGTTTATCCATCTATCTCATCTCTTTCTATTTCACTACATTTCGGCGAATACGGAATTGAGTTTCTTGTACTCGGAGTAAAGAGCAGTTGGCAACAGAGGTAGAAAACACGCGATGTTAATAATGCGATAAATTTAATTGCTCGGAGCCTTCCCAGAGTGCGTATGTACTTGAGGAGTATATGTATAAGTATAATTGCTTGAACATATTATCTTTTAAGACTGTATCTGCTTATGAAATGAGTTTTCAAGAAATATTCAAGACGGCTCCTTATTTTTGGTAAAGCCGGATATGTGCACAGGTAAAAAATTCACGTTCTTTTTTCGACTTCGAGAGCTTCTTCATTGCTCTTTTCATCCATCTGATGATCACCCGTTTATTCGTTCATTCTTTTTCATCGTGCTTTTCAATATTTGTCCATCGGTCATTTTTTTCGAACGACACAGATTGATGCAAGTCTTCTGAATTGTTTTCATGTAAAAAATTTTCGGCTGAATAAAGGAAAATACTTGACGCTATAAATGTACATATGTGCTTACATGCGTTATTTTTCTGATTCCTCTGTGTAAACAATGCACTTCCTTCACATCTCGGCCATTGTTGACGTTGCTGATTCTAAGGGATCTCTATACTTTTTTGCCTCTGTCTTCTCTCCATAGTATATTGCACACGTGTACGATGTTGCTTCTGATACGACCATTTTTCGTATTGTCTGAAAGTAAAGATATTGAGAGTTATTTTAGTATAGATATAAATCCGATAAGTCGACCTTTAGCTCGTGACGTGTTTTTCAATAGTCTTTCTACGCAGCAAACAAGTAGAATATCATTTGTTTTTAGATCTTCGATCTCTTCTTTCTTTTAGCAGTAAGATCAATTTCTTTTGCTTCGTGCGTTGCATCAAAATACGTTTATGCCTCTTACTGTTTTATTTGAATATTTTCCCCGTAATCTCTTCTTTTCAATGATAATATTTCTATCATATGCGGAAGAACGAAAAGAAAAAGACTTTTCCGATAAGCGAACATCACATCTTTTTATCGCATCTGCCTTTGTAAAATTTTATTCACGTTTAGGGTAAATGAATAATGATTATCCATCCATGATACGGACAGATCGAAGCTTCTGATAAGTCGCGATGACCGCAGATTCGAAAAAGTATTTCACTGTTGGGCTACCTACCGTGGTTGAATTTCGATAGTGAAATGGACGTTTTGAGTCTGTGAAAAATCGTTTATTTATTTCAAAGTCCTCTTTTTTCGAGCTATTTGACATTCAGCGAGGATTAAAAATATGTACCCTCCATTCGGAGAAAGTTGTATTTTTCGAAAATTTGGAATACCCAAAAAAGTCGTTTATTGGCTTTTTTAAAATAAAGGAGTAACAGAATAAAAGGAGGATCATTTCAAAAACAAAGTTGAGTCGGAGCGCAAGGTAAGGATATAAAATAAGAAATGGAATAAAGGCGAATACATGAAAAATTTTTTAGAAAGCTGTCGAACTTAGTTGAGAAGAGACTGGTTTGGGAAAGAAGAAAAAGAAGACCAAACGGAAAGTGGGATAACGTCACCTTCGTTTCATGTCCTCTGCATGGTCTTTGACCTCACTCGTACGTACTCGTATTTTCTCTACGTTCCGTATGCGTCGTTGCTCTTGGTCCGCTCGCCAGTTACGTCTTCGGGTACCGCTTTTAGTGTTGCTTCAAAAATATACAAGTCTATTCATTTCGAAAAAAATTCCTTTCAGTCGTCGCTACATGAAAGTAAACACGTTACTTTGCTATTCGGACATCTGGTTCAAGAAATCAGTACTGGGCTTTAATTCCAATGATGGCGGGTCTCTCAAAGACGTTGATTTATTTGCGGAAAGAGGAACTTCAATTTGCATATTCATTTAATTTGACAGTTTCGCTATTCCAAACGGCATTGTTCTCAGAGTGTACAATTAGCCAAGATGAACTTTCGACGAAGCGTCTATCGTTATTCAATTACAAAAGTGCAGAAATGGACGATTCGACTAGGGACGCCTCGTACCAAATGATAAGTTGGTTTTCATTGTATTAGCCGGATGAAGAGAATGCGTGGAGTGGGTAAAGGAAAAAGGGCTCACTCGTAAGTTTTAAGGTCCATTATCGTGAAGTCTTTTTCTCATGCCGGAAGACCACGTGTCGTTCAGAGGGTAGAAAGATTCACAATGTTCACGTATTTTTGTAGGAGGTCCCATAGGTAAATAAGTGTTCCACTGGTATACACAAGCGCAAACTCTTTCATGAAAGCCAGGGTCCGATAATCCAATCCAATCGTTGCACTGTTCCAGGTGTTTTCGTCGCCTTTTCATGGTTTTCATCCAGACCCTATCTTATTTTGCACGATATTTGGCTTCTCACGTCCCTCTTTGAAATAATGAAGAGACGTTTTGAAAAATATACCGATGAATATTGGTTTTTTCGCGCAAGAAAATTTCTACTTTTTCACATTCTATAAATTAACTCGTTATTAATAAAATCGATTCTTCTCTAATTAATATACATATGTACATGTTCAATATGTTATGTGCTTGGTTTGTGATATCTGGTTATCCATTTCGGTAATTACGTTTGTATGATTATTATTATTAATAAGTATGATCTGAAATTAGAATGCACCGAGGATCTATAATTGCTCTGAATAATGAAAAAGTTTTGAGTATGCGAATAGTTACTTATATGAGAAAACCAATGGCGAGATATGTAATTATTATTACAAAGATTTCTTTATTCATTCGATTAAACTTACCAAAAATTGTGTCTTTGAGACAATTATGAAGAGTGCTATCGACTTTTCAGATAAACTATCTCATTAATTGTTTGGACGTCAGAAAGTAAGCTGTTAAGGTGTTGATTAAATAAATGTTATTCTAACGAATCGGAATTGCAGGAAAAACGACAAATAGACAAAAAATAGACATAAAAGTTTCATTTGACTACTGAACATTCTTTATGTAAGTTATTAAGTGAATATAAATGACTCAAAGATCGATAAAACCAGTCTATCAAAAAGTGCAGTTTTTGATGATGTTGAAAAACGATAAAAATTATCTGAAGAGTGAAAAAGTGTTTTTTTCATTCTATTTGTCGCTCTATTTTTGCACCTAACCAATTAGCAGTTGAGGGTGCGTTCGTACTTTCATTGATGACATGTGTATTCTTCGTTCCATAGTCCCGTGAGCGATGTACGTTTATTAACGATGTACTGTTTCTATACAACCGATCAAAAATCGCAGACATTCAATTTCAACGCGAAACGTAACAAATAAGGTTTTCCTCGAAAACGAGTTATAATATATGTGATTTCCAGACTTTAGTGCACAATTTCGATACGAGAGGACGATATGTTAGGAAAAAAAAATCATGGTGACTAAATGAGACTGGCGAAGCGACTCACGCAAGACATGGAAGGAAACGAGAAACGTGGATCGATTTTTCGATTGACGTTCGGTACATCGTGACTTTTCCGCCTTAGATAAGAATCGGGAAAATTAAAGAAACGTTACAGGAAGGAAATACTAAAATCGACGTAGTTTCAGTAGTTTTTAACGCTTCGTTTCATATAATTAAATACCATTCAGAAAAAAATGAGTTGCAAAACTTCTTTGACCATTTTGACATGTTTTCCTATCCATAAACTTTTCAGAGGTCTAGCTCGCAATCAGTGGTTCAATTATCAACCACACTTGCATGTCTTTATAATTTACAATTTGTTTTTTCATTAAATACTTTTAGCGAAATTTTTCGCGTTGATTATCCTGGTCGAACAAAATTCTATGCATTTATGAGCAGGCTGCCAATTCCAATCTCTATTAATGAATTCAATCGATTATCCATATGTACATGGATGCGAATACTTTGATAGGACAAAAACTTTTCCGTCGATTTTGTCCAATGTTTTTTTTCCGTTTTTGAAGACTGAACTTTAACAAAACAAAAAACGAACATATAGAATGATGTAACGCATCGATGTGGAATGTAACACCTTCAGTACAGAATTTTTTTTTCTTAAAAATATTCCGCGTATACACATTTCGTTTACATGTGTTTTTGTCCGTGAGGCTCGCGTGCAAGATTTTTCTGAAATGAAAGGCAGAGAGTGTACCAACAATTTTTCTCTACGTTATAGCGAGGGTTGTAAACGAAAATAAGGGGAAAACGGGCACCCACGGGAAAGGGAGCAGAAAACAGCACCGGCCTTTTCAGGTGTACACGTGACGGAAGATCGATTCGAAAGATCCAGAGGAAAAAAGCCAGAAGTAGAGGCGGGAGAATAAGAGCTCGCGGAAAATATATCCGTGTGAAAAAACTCGGAAAAGATCAGGCGCCGTTGTACGATGTAAGAAATGATCTTTGCAGCATCATAACTTTTTCATTTTATTTTCTCGTGTACGGGGTCAACATGATACAAGTTTTTTTCGTTTTTGTGCGTTCGCGGTTGTGCCTGAAGAAAGTGCGAAAGAGATATGAGACGTGAAGAGAGAATTACATTTGTTCTCGTAGAGGTTTTGTTGAGCAAAAAACGTTCGGTGATAAAGCAAATCATTTCTTTTGAGAATGTATACTTAAATTTTTTTTTTTACATACATCAATAAAATTTGCATTTGCGTCACGCATAAGAGAAAAAAACAAAGTCATTTTTCGAATTTGAGTTCCGGTTTATATTATATTAATTTCTGCTTTTTTAAAACTACTTTTTAATCGTTTGGGCTTAGCTAAAAACTGTGTTGAAAACGTATATGCGCGTTTATACTTTTTCAGCTGGCCAGTATAATAAGAGAAATGATCTCGGTGCAATTGCTCACTTTTAATGAGATTTTTGATAATCTCCCTGGTTCTCTCGAGAGAATTCGTATAATTTTTAGCAAGGTAATAATTACACTCGGAAGACCGTGTAATCGCCTGTTAACACGCGGAATTCAGATAATACACAACTCGTGTTTGGAAAACTCGCACGGGCCATCAGGTGTCTTTTTATTAACGCTGACAAATCGAATCTTGTCAAGGATTTTTTTTATATAATCACCTGTGATGAACTATATGTACAAGTTGAAATCCCAGCGGATTCATACTGAAAATCAGAGATTTTAGATGACACAGAGTATGACAAAAAAACTATACATCTGTCTGGTATAAAATGTCCTTTCATTTTCATGTCAAAGATTTTTCATGCCTGTTTATTCATCGTTACGAGTAAAAGTGCAAATGAAAAATTTTAAATTTCGATTTATGTGGGCTCGAGGGAAGAGAAAGATGGGATGAACCCATTTATGAATGACATTTAGACTGATCTCATTGATCGTCTTTTCGTCGTTGAAGCTTCTCGGCTCCCGCGTGACATTTCTCTCGGCGAGTCTTACGGCATTAACCGCATCCTGGGAAATGTCACATCGACGCTGACGCATTGGCTCTCTCGTCGTCTTTTCACGAGGACGATGCCCTGCTCTCAAAATGTATACATATCTATATACTCACCGTGAAGGTAGACCTTTTTACAGAATGGAAGACGATCTCAGTCGTAAAAAAGAAAATGGCGCAGTCTCTGTACGTAGATCACGACGTGCTCGCATGGACCGGTACGAACGAGAAAACCCTCAAATTTCATCGATCCCAAGCTTCTGGGATGGGAACTAAAATTCTTTAAATTCGAGTCCAACTATTCATGTCACTCTCTGTTCTTTTCCCCTTTTCGCGAAAGATCGTTTTTGTATTTGTCAAAAACGTTTGTTTTCAGAACAAAAGGTAGAAACTTTCAAGTGCGATATATGGCAGGATGATTTTAGGGAGTTTTTTTATTTTATTTTTTTTCCAGGAAAGGACATTTAGAAATTTTCCTGGCTCGAAGTTTTTTAGGAGGATAATTTTGGAAGCCGGAAACAAAAAGACCAGTTGGTAGAAGTTTTACAAAAACATGTACCTTTCACCTCTCCTTTTACTCCATCCTCCATCATTTTTTGCTTTTCTCCTCCTCCTCCTCTTTTTACCACTGAAATAATTTGATATCGAACCCAAGATAAAGCAGTGAATAATGTTTCGTTGGTCGGCGGAGCCCGGTGCGCGAACAACCGGAAATGGGAAAAATTCTGGCGTGGAACGAAGCAGCCAGATACGTAGGGAAAGGATAAGTTTTTAACGGACGGGTACACGAAGCATTGGATTTTTTACTCCCGGTCAAATATGTGCACGTATGTTCCTTTCATACGGAAATTTTACGTACGTTTCCAGGCTTTCACGACCGATCGCAATCGATGGCTATTCCCAGGAGAAAAATGTCTATTCCACCTTCTAGTTTGGATTATTCGTTTTTCGACACACGTGCGATTTAAAGCCTATATTTATTTGGAACCTTAACATTAAATCGTTCTCTCGTCGTTTTCAATGTTGCAAAGAAGCCTAATTTCTGCACGAAGGATTTCAAATTGAGATTTTTCTTGCGCAATGTGTGATTCGAAGTAAAAACTTGTGGGCTATAAAAAATTGATGCAACGATTAAAAGAATAGAGTAATTAGTAATAGAATCAGATTAACTTTAGACAAGCTCGGCAAAACCTCTGTATACGTGTGTGAAAGTAGAAGATTTTTCATTTCGGAAATGTACGTGTACTGTGCAATATTCATTTTATTTTAATTATTCACAAATTGCATATAACAAGCTTTATATTCTAGTCAGGTAACATTGATGCAATTCGACGGTTTGTTCTTAAACTCGTTACGCAAAAAAAATGTCATCCATAAATTACAGACTCGTTGATGATGGAGCTCAAATTTGGTGCTCATCAATAATTAAACGTTCGGATGAATTTCCACAAAAATTCAATAATGCTTTAACGCTTAATTTAATTTCGTTTCTGTGAGAAAAATTTTGAATGGAAGCTCGTTTCAAATCAAATATCCCGTCTGTTCGTTAAAGGAATTTTTTAATTTGCATCTATTTTTATATTTATACTGAGTCTCGCCTAGGAAACTCGGAACCTGTGCAAACTAAATAAAAAACTTTCTTTTCGACTCTTTCCTCTTTCTGTCTCAATGAGTGAATGTTCTCGCATATAAAAAAAGAAGGAGGGAAAAAAACTGGTTGGATCTCTTCCTATATGACCAGAAAGTGAGTAGAGCTTCCAAATGAAATAAAGCTCGCACGCTTTTGTTCCCTTTCTCCTTTTTCTCCAGTTTCTTTACTGCCAACGGGTTTCCCGTTTTTGCGATAAAATTATAGCCTTTCGAAAAAAAAGATAGATTTCGGCTTACCGATGCGTCGCGATTTCACGAAAAAGGATTAAAGAACCGACAATTTCAGAAAAAACGATCATTGTCAAATCGAAAATAGGTAAGACAGAAAGAAAAATTCTGTGACTCGCGAGTTTCACTGCAGAGAAATGCTGCAAAAAGTTTTACGAAGCGTGGATCTGAAAAAACTTTTTTAATTCCACCAGACGAAAGCAGAGTCTTGCTCGCTAAAAAAATAATTAACAATTGTGACGTAATGTAAACGCACTTTTTAATTTTCTCCGTGATATGTTACGAGGGCTTGTCTCAAGTTTCACAAGGTGTACATTGAATTTTGTGGCTGGTTTTCGCTCCGGAGCAGTCTGCCGGAGAATCTGCGAGGAAGTAAAATTATCCGCTGGATGAATTAGCCGGAGGGATTCCTATTTTGTATCCATAGAGAAAAAGCTAGGAGACAGAGAGAAAAAGAGAGAGAGAGGGAGAGAAAGTAAAAACGAGCCTCAGGCTTTTACTTGAGTTTAACGCAATGCACGTGCTTGCTGTACATTAATGTATCAGGATGCAGATTCGTTTCATTCGCCGCAACACTCTTCAAATGAAAGAGCGCCTTGCCATATACATTAAATGTAAAAACAGAAATTACCGTCAGCTTGTATCTCGTTGAATAGATTTGTAGAAGGATAATAATGTTACCGAGCTTATTGGTAGGGGAAGATTAAAATAATAGGATAATGGGTACAAGTTCAAGAAAATTTGAGAGGAAAATATCCAAGGAAGATGAATCGGATCGTTATAATAATGTGGGGAAAAATTAGGGGAATTCAATAACTCTGAAATATTGTCATTAGTAACGAAGATCGTAAAGGATGTGATACTTTTTTTTCAAATTCCTTGGCTGATGTGTAACATCATCTGCGTAATATCGTTGCACGTTATTGTATGGCTGGCACATTATGAAAAATGATGGTGCACGAGGATCACGACAGTTGGCCATGAAATCTTCTCGCGGTCCGTGTTCGTATTTCTCGGATGAGAAAAAACACACGGGGATTTTGAGCACTAATCCCACCAACACATGGAGGAACAATTCCTCATTGTACGGAACTGCGAGCACGCCTGTCAGCTGCATCTATATCTCTTTTCCGAGATTTCCGGAGTGAGACGGGGTGATTAAAGTTACGCGTTCAAGTCTTTCCTCATCAATCACGAACTTGCATGTGTACCTTGCACGCTCCTAACCAGACGCAACGCCTCTTCGATCGCTACATCATCAAAAACCGAAATAAATAACGCATTGTTTTTATCATCAAATCAAACTTTTGGGTATATTAAACATGAAGCAACCCATTCCGCCTAAAAAATAGAGTATCGAATGAAGGATCTTGAGAAATGCAAAAAAAAATGTTTACAATGTCTACTTAGTATATTTTACTTATACTTCAAGCATGAGACAGAAAGCAGACTATAAACGAAAATAGCGATGATTGTTAATTGGCCTGATCTCTTATAAATTTGAAATTTCTACATTCGGGTAGATCCAGAAAGTTCAGAATTTGAGAGTGAACAATTCCACGCAGGCGATCATGGAAATTCAAGTGTTGTACTGAGAGCAAAATGTAGAAAATCTTCCATGTATGCGGTAGGTGGCATTTCTCCGTCACGTTTGATCTGCTGTCTTACCAATACATCGGAAGCCTCGCTTGGCAGAACCGCGGGTCAGTCACAGTAATGAGCAAACTAATGAGGGGATATCCTAAAAGTCCATTGAGCTCGCGTGTTTATAACGTCCTTGCGAGTACGTGTTTTCACTCGATCCAACGAGTGGATGATTGGAGGTTTGCTCGTTGTTGAACTTGTTGTTGTTTTTGCTCCTTGTTGTTATCATTGCCAGCGCTCGTACCGCTTCTCTCGGTTGAATTGCGGTAAACCGCTAGGGCAATGAAACTGATCGATTATCCATCTAGGTTTCCGTACTACATGCTAATGCACATAGCATTGCTGCATTCATTACATGCATGTACCTATATGTATATGAGTGCAAGTACGTGAAAATGTCCGCGACCTCATTGAAAGCCTCCTGGACGTGTTACTTGGATCTATATTAGTGGGGTACAAAAACTTTGCGACCAACGACCAATTGACGAAAGTTTTCGTCGTGAAATAAGAAAACCCAACGTGTACCGATCGATTTCATTTAGCAAATACATGTTTACTACTATTATGTTGATTCCAAGATGTATCGTAGAGAAGGGAAATCCGAGGGACAATAATTATAGGGATTACATGGTTTCTGCTAATTACCTCTGGTCTGGTTTGTAACCGCTTGGCGCACCCGAATCTCACCCTCAGCGATAACATGCTTCGTTCTCGACCCTTCTCAGGTGGGATTCCTCCAAAGTACGCAAACCGTGTTGATTCATTACATCGATATGATTTTCCCAGACCTTCATTTTCCGACAAACAAAATCGTTCCAATATTTAACGTCCATTTATGTACTCGTGAATCCCTTTATGAATTGTAACTGAATCGTATCAATAATTCGGATGAACTTTAAAGATCTCCTATTTTCTCCAGTGTAGTTTAATTCGGGGTCTCGCTATCTCATTACAGTTGTATCACAGTATGATTCTTATCACCAAGAGATACAACGGGTCATCGGTTAGCACACTGAATTAACCCTCGACCTAAGTCTTTCCTTCATCGGACTACGCTTCAACCAAGTATACCATTTCGTTCTTCCTTCATCCTAAGATTTTATGGTCGATCATTCAACTATTTAGGTATTATGCATGCCACGGAGGAATTTCTTACCTCCTCTCTACACCAAATGTCATTTGAGCGTAGTACACGTATCTCTAATGGAAATATAATTATTAATACAATTAAGGGAGTGTGCAGTTACTGGATGCATGAACATTACGAGAATACTATGAAGATCTATATCGATAGAATTTCGCGAAAAACTTCTATTGCGTCTTGTGAATATTTCCTATCACTTTGGTGCTTTAATGGAATCTTATTGGATATTTCAAGGTAAAACGTTGTCCTCTAATTATCAGAAAGTGCTTTCAAGCTTCGCAACTTAGGTCCTCTCTTGTGTAGGCGCAATTGCAATCATCATTCCTTCTCTCTCTCATCATCAAAGTTATTACACGGTTAATTTTCCATCTCGCTTAGCAATTTGAAAGTTTCGCTCTGCCCTTCATGAATTGAAGACCATGTTTCGATTTTCCATTGATTTGATTAGGAGTGTCACAGTCTTAGAGTATATGCGTGCATGTCAATATATGGCTTTCTAGTCTATTAGCCTCCTTCCACTAATGCAGAAACTCTCAGCACATGAATGCAGTGGTTGATGAAGTTCCGCGTTCAATTAACAGTACGTCAGACTCGCCTGACAATTCTCGAAACCACGTTGGAGTTTCGGGACCATCTTGCCTCGAACTTTCCGTCGGGACCGCGCGCTAAATTCGTCTGTAAACTATATCTCACACATGCCAGAGCGCGTAATATTCAAAATTTTATTGTACGTGTGGAGCGACAGTCGGTTGTTATTAAGGCCAGACCAAACAACAGTTTGTTCTGGCACTGACAGATGGAGTTAGCTCATTATTTTTAGCTAATTTTCAGATAGGTTATTAAGAATAGGCAAGAATGAATTAGAAATGTAAGTACCTTTCGTGTATGGCGACGATACGTGTACTTAAGAGTGAACAATTCGAGCACGTTATTGCGGGAAGTTGATGGATGTGTGGCTCGTTAGTTCTCGTACTCAAATGACCCATTTCTCTCTACCGGAGCCATAAATTCGAATTATTCACAATTGGGATCGTCATTTCGTGGGATTTAATAAGGTACATTATCGCGCGTTTAATTGCAGAATCGACAATTTCAATAGTAAATTGTTCGATTCGACATCCGAATTGTATGAAAGTTTCACATTTGTCGTTTCGTTCTCATTTGTCGAAATTATGCTAACCGTATTTTTACCCAGTCATATTTCATCGAGACGAACATTTTCTAGCGTGTAATTGTACAATGCCGGAATGAAAGGAAATGGTCTACTTCAGTTGAGAACTTCACCGTCTCAAAAACTCTGCGCGTGTATAGCAATCGTAAGTGAACAAGCTTTTTTCTTGTTATATACCATGATATGAGTGCGAGTACTTTTTTCATTCACAATGGTAACTATGCCGTGATACTCAAATATTCTGGGCGGATGTAATTGTCCCTCGCTGTCCATAGCTCGGTACATTTGTCATATTTTTCTTAAATGCCGGATGTGGACCGGACAATGCGTTTCGTTTTCTTCCGAGATCTATTTTTCTCGTTGCAAGCTATGAATCCTTTGTTCCGAAATTTTTTTGCGCGATGGAGTAAAAAGAAATGGACGTGAGAAATTGCTCTTGGAGATGTTTGTTTTAGAATCTTTGAGGAAAATCCAACTCACAGCGAAAAATTCAATCCAGCTAGTAACCAGAGTTATAAGAGGAGCGGGTTGAAAACTTCTTGATAAACAGATTCATATGCCTATCCCGTACGAGGACTATATTCTACCTATGATAAAACATTTTCTCTCCTAACGGCTTCTTTATTTTTTCTTTTTTTTTCTCTCGCATACACACTTTGGAAACGAATCATTTGTAAACTGGGGCGGTCGGGCTAGGTTCAGCATAGACTGAATAATTACTCGCCGCAATTCAGCGGCTGGTATGCCACAAAGAGAGGCACCGTGACGACTGCTGAGACGACGACGAGCAGCGACGACGCCGACGATGAGAAAAAGTAAAAAGAAGAAGCAACCGTTTAGTCCCTCACGTGTCGAGCCTGAAGCTCTGGCGCGCGCGTTTCATCGCTTCCTCTTCACGGCCTCTGACTAAACACGAGCTAGGGAGGAAATTAGAGAAAAGAGAGCACTTTCGCTCCCTCTCGTCTCCCTTGTATTACTCTTCCATCGTAACTGCAGCATACAATTCGCGAATACATGCATATAGTGTCGTCTCTTCGTCTCTCACGTGTGTACTCTCATTACTTTCGACTGGGTCTCGCTCTGGACGCAGAATGACAACGTTTTCAACAGAGCTTGAGCCCCCCGCCCGACGCAATGATAACCGTTTCACTCTGAGAGCTCTCTTCCTCGCGATCATACAGCTTTTCACCTACCCGGCTTCCCTGACTTCCAACTTTCCCCTCTAAGCCAATACAAGTCAACTTTGCATTTCACCTGATTTCCGACAGCATTAAAAAATTATCAACGTTAAAACATTCATCATCGCGCAATCACACGCGAATTCCCCATTCCGTTTCTGTTAGAATTCTTTTAACCAAATCGAGAAGTTCCAACTTCAAAAACATCAAATCGAGCACTTAGCGTCAATACTTCTTCTACCGAATAAGATAAAATGATCTTCCCGTGAAAAAATTGCGAAAGCTCCAGTGCTCGGCTATAGCGTTGATTTTCAGACGACTGTCAACCATTGAGTTCTAATGTTCAAACAATCGGACCGTCGTAGGCCAATGGTCAAGCCGAAGATGGCCCGAAAAACGGTCCGATTGTTGAACTGGACAATTTCGTTCGTGGACGTGTTTTTTCAATGAAAAATTAAGTTTACAACGAATTGTTGACAAATATCTCGAAAATCCCGGGTTCAATTCCTCTCGTCAGGCAGGCAGTGTTTCATCGTGAAAAAAAACACGAAAACGGCTCGAATATTATTAGTTTTTCCAATTTTATTACTATTCTTTTTTTAATAATTCCGTGCAAACAATTTTTTGCTTTATTGAAATAAATGAAACAAAATCAATTAATATTCTGAGATATTTAGTTTTTATATCCAGCGGACGTCCGGCAAGAAATCCGGCCGTTAGTGAGTCTTTCTGTTACTCTTCACTGGCCTAACGTTGGCTATTTTGTAAAATGTACCATAGGATCACTCCTGCATATTTATTGCTAAAAATTCCAACATTTAACATAGGCTCTTATGGAAGATCACGAAAAACTGCAATTTTCAAAAATACATATCTCTCTACACAATAGAACCCATTCAAATTTTGCACACGTTTTCGTATGATATTCGCGAACATCTGGGTAAAATTTCAACAAATTCTGACGAAATCGACTTTGGCGATACAACCACCTTAATGCTAGCCTGTTCTCAACGCCAATGATCGATTGACGGTTGACTACCACGGACGCGGTGCAGATTTAACGCTGGGCCAATCGGACATTTTTTCGCGGGTTGAGGGTATATCTATAACTATTTTCTAAAATGCACACGCGATTGAGTATTTTTGTTTAAATGTAAATACAAAAAACTAATAACAATTCACGTCCCATAAGTTTTCCACTAGCGAAATTGTGCTCTCGGGTTTTCTTCTCCACCGCAGTAAAAGATTTTATTTTTAACAAGCTGCACGACGCGTGACATCCGTCGTATAACAAGTTACCCCTTGTAATTGAACCTCAGTATATGGTCATATTCTCGAGGGATGAGGAAATTCTCAATTTCAAAATTCTGTATCACAAATTCCAGTGACTTTATGCATGTCACTGGAACGAGAAAAAAATCAAGTCAAACTTCAATGGAAGTCGGTGAGGTTGCATTTTTCTGTTTTCCAGAGCGTATTGTGACGAGAAGGAAAAGCTCGAAGAGAGATCTACAATCATGCACAGCTTGTGAGCATGTTTTCAATCTTTCCTTGGGCGCGATCTCCTTTTGATGCACGATAAAAGTGCCAAGCCCATCATTCTATTGAAAAAATCGAACAATGGTGAAAAATATTTGAGAAACGCATTGACTCGAACCGTTTTTCTTAGCTTCGTTTATATTTTGAATAACAAGAACATTGACTGCGAAGGTTTCGCTCATGCTTGCTTTTACGTTTTTAAATTTTTCTCTCAGAATTCTATGGATCTGCATTAAATTCGTGTTCTTTACTGTACATATAGACCTGAACAAAACATGTTCACGAGACGGATTCTTTATGGATATAAAATAATATAGTACGCGCGATATTCTTACATTTATTAAGATCGTTACAAGGAATCTGGTACAAAATGAGCAGGAGAAATAATGCGCTTGAAGAATTAAGATGCCTTGAGTATCAACGTGCGCTTTTTAAGCAGCTTTAGCTTCCAACTGACTCGAGAAACACCGAGTATCTTTTTCAAAACATTTCTCCGACATTGCGACTTGGTATTTTTTTCTTACATTAAACTTTATTACGTACGCCGGTCTTTATAATTCACTTGTGTGACGGATTTTCTTTCACTCGAACGAATTGGGTCAGAAAAATTGCAAGTTGCATTTCGATGTATTAAAGTACGTAGTTATGTCTTTTTTTTAATAGAAAGAATCTTCCAATCATTGTTGTTTTTATTCGACCTGGTAGAATTCGTGAGCAATGCATTTCCGGTCACGGACATTTTTCTCCGTTCCAATTTATTTACAGGAGCTCGTTGTTTTTTGGATTAAACCCTGAAAGAAAATACTGGATTTTCTTATACGTGTTAGATGTACACGTGTGAAAAATCTCGGTCTGAACATTTTTGCAGGTAGCGTGGCTGAGGGTCGACACGCAGACCATCCTAACGATAGCGAATCACGTTATCACGAAAAATCACCGTATCGCGGTAACGCATAGCGGTCATCGTACATGGTCACTCCACATAAAAGACACGAAGGAGAAGGATCGAGGATGGTATATGTGCCAGGTCAATACGGACCCCATGTCGAGCAACACTGGATTCCTCGAAGTTGTCGGTGAGCTTTCATAAATGCACGATGAATTTTATAAAAAAAATTTATATCCATATTGACTGCGATATTTTTAAGCTGTGAACGATTGTTTAAAATCCTATAAATCATATTTTAGTCAGATATGTCATGAAGAGGTGATGAATGTCGATAATTCTCTATCTAAAAAGATTTGATTTTTTTGCCAGTGCGATATGTTTAAAAAACGCCATTCTTTTATTTTTACATCCTTCACGTGGCCTTAAAACCTCGGAGTTACGACGCGTCGACATGCCCACTCGTGATATCCTTATTTTATTCCGACAGATATACTGTCACAGATTATTATGTAGATATTCCGGCGCGACGAGGCTCGTGAAAAAAGAAGGATGGACGCGTAAAAACACTAGGCCCGTCTTCAATTACGAATCTTTACGCCCTTCTGATCACAGAGCGCACGCGACGTGTATATCCGCGTGACGAGAGTTCACTCAATATTTGCCAGGTAATGAGTCGAGCCCTCTTTTCGTTTTCGTCATCCTCGTCGTGATTTTGCAAGAGTTCGCGCGACCCAGAAACTCGCTAAAACTTTTTTTCTCGCCTCATCTCATCCTTTCCCTATCCATGCACCTGGCTAACGCGACAACGTCAGACGCTCCTGCAAAGTTTACTGAAACTTTGCCATGTTTGTATATTAGCCTAATACCTGTGTATGCATGTCCGCGTGTACTCAAGATAATTTGTGAGACTGAACTTTCGCGCCTCAGTTTCTCGTGTACAAACGAAGCTAGCTAGAAAAAACATTGAAAACAAACGAAATCGCGCGTCTTTTTACTTTTTTTTTTTCTTATTCCCGAGTTCTATTGCTAAATTATCATCGCTTCTTGAAAATGTGCACTGTAAATTCAAAACGTGTGTATGATATTCGACCTCTTTAGTTTTTCCTCGAAAAGTACACGAAATTTTTGACACTTTGCTGTTGCTTTTTTATTTATTTAAAAAACTAATTAAAATATTATAAGATCGTTTATAAAATATTCTAAATTTTAATCGTGGATCAGTAAAAATTTATTGTTTCGCGCTTAATTTTTTTAACGTAAAAAGATTATCGACGGTTTGCATAATATACATAATTAGCTCACTCAAAACTTCAGACCCTTGTATATTTGTCTTCGAGATTGTTTATATTTATCTAAATTCGAGATGAGATTTTTCAAGCTACCGAAAAGATACCGTCAACGGGATCGCGATAAAGCGTGAAAAATGATTCTTCATACTTTCCAAAGTATTCGCACGCGCAAGCGCGTTGGTCGTAAAAAAAAAGATGACTTATAGTTCCGCACGAGAGGTGTTGCACAGTTCTGGAATGATCGGAAGTCTTTTTTCTCGGATTACCTAGATTTTTTATGCAGCACGATGGCCAACTGCTTTAATAACAAGTAACCCGCTTGTCACTGCTCTATCATTAAGGAGTCTATGCGCGGATGTAAAAGTTTCTGTGCAAAGCCTGCGAGCGCGTGTTCGACTGTATACACACGGACACTCAAGAAGTGCCAAGCGTGGCCAGCCAAGATAGAGACCTCGTGGCCGCGTAACCGCCCATTTTACAGCGTTATTGCCCGATTTGTGGCATCGGAATGCAAATGTATGCAAAGTATGGTATACACGTGGGCTCCGGCGTATAAATACGTATATAAAGCTCTTGAGAAGTGTTGAGGCGTAGGAGAAGCGAGGCAAAAGATATAGATAATGGAATGGGGCAGAGGAGAATAACGGAGAGAGGGACTTGAGAGCGATCGAGGGAGAAAGAGTAGAGCTTGAGGAAGCGTGGATGATGATTGCCCTCTTGGAGGGCTATTAAACACCTTTCTGGCGACGTGAACTCACTTTTGCCTTCTCCGCACCTCGAGTAGGCTCTAATAACGAGATAGTTGGCCACTCGATGTTAACCGCTCGACGAGCTATCTCCCTACCTCCCTCTCATTTTCCTCCACGGAATATATTTTCCTTCTCTGCTTTTCATTCCATTTTTTTTCCTATTTCTCATATTTTTTTAACTCTTTTTCTCATTCTCGTCGTTTCACTACTTTTACCTATTAGCAAGAGAGTGACTACCTCGGAAGAGAATGCGTGTATACATATGTATGCGTCTCTAGCGGTAGGACGAGAGATTTCCCGATCTCGGGGGAAGGGGCGGAAAAAGCGCTTCCTCGTTAAATTTCCACTTTTATCGCATGAACGAGAGTTGCAACGGAGTTGTACACATTTTGGTACACGAAAGAAAAGAGAAGCTCGCACGTACAGAGACTTGTAATAGCCGGACGCGCGCCTGTGAAGTTGAGAAAATGAGAGGGGTGCAGCGAGAGTTAAGGGAAGAAAATAAGAGATGGAGAGGAACTATTCGGGTTATCGAGGCGAGAGAATAACTGATCGCTCCGAGAACACCTTTTCTTTTCTATATACGTACGTACACCAGAGTACTAACTCTTAACACGTTTTTTTTTCAACCCTCACCCCCCGAAAGAATCCTCTACAGTCCGTTTAAGAATCGATCGAAACCTCGCTCGAGTCTCGCACATGCCATTTCTCTCTCCTCCTTTGAGAAAATGTGTACGGGTAAGACGGGCTCGATCCCGCTGAAGGGAAAGGCGAGGGAAATTGAAAGAATCATAAATCACGCGGAGACCAACCATCACCTCTATATATACCGTCTCCGTTTACGTTCGCCTCGGTACGAGTTACTTATTGTTACACCGATTCACGAGCTTTTTTCAAATTAGATATCGTCCGATTACTTCGAAGCGAATCAAATTTAATTCCTCCTTTTGCTAAAACACGTAAAAATATTAATTTCACATTCATAAACATGAAGCGATCATGAGAGAGACATTCATGAAATTTTATAAAATCTCTTGAAATATTGATTTCAAGTCTGGTGGGGAAAAACTTGTTGATACGGTTTTTTGAAATATTTTTGTAAAGGAAATCCGTTCTTGTAATCCTCTGTCAATATTTTCTTCATAAATAAAAAAAAGTAAATATCAATCTTTCATGTTTTCAACATCTTCAACTGAAATGTTGCTATGCACAGTGGCCGTTTTATCCTAGATACCATATTCCATTTCTACAAACGAAGTGTTTTCAATTCTGAGTCTAGGCAGTGAAAGCGTTTTAAAATGAAAAATAAATAAGAACCATGAAGATAAAAATATTTAATAATTATATACGAGTGAAACAGTCATTTGAACCATCAAGTAATAGATATTTAAGTGGAAAGGGAGATTATATATCATGCGATAGTTTATCTGAAATAAAATTAAATTTCACGTTACATTTTTTATAATTTCGAATCAGTGATGTGAATGAAAGAGAGGAAAGGGTAGAACACCTTTATAGCAAACTAGAAACTCTTGATCCTCGAAGCGTTATTTCGCCGAAGTCTAAATTTGTTCGGCACCTGCATTGTTCGCGCTTTACAAATATCAGGGATCGAGCGTTGTGCGGGCAATGACGAATACATATTTTCTCGTATAGTATACATGCACAAGAGGTATGGAAACATGCGTGCGTTCGTGTATGAAGCGCCTGTAAATCAAAAATCTCTTTTCTACTCTTTTCCGGGTTTTCCGTACTGAAAAATTTGCCGTGCAGTACATCTTGAATAAAAAGCTTGGGAAACGAATGGACTCTCAAAGTGTTGGGGTATGCGGTACGAAGCCAACGATGGAAAGAAACGCGAGGAAGGGGCGATGAATTCTTCACCCTCGGCCTTCTATGTGAAAATCGCGCACAAAGGCTAGAGAGACCTCTGTCGGTAGTTTCCCTGAACGTGTGGTGAGGCGAGCGCTAGCAAAGCCATTTGATATCGCAACAACGAGAATGAGATGGGAAAGGGGAAAAGAGAAAATGGGAAAAGGCGAGGGAGTAAAAACTTGAAAAATTCGCGTTCATCGACAAAACAAGGTGGGAGAAAGGCAAAAGAAAAATGATGTGGGATCATCCGGTAAGAAAAGAATGTAAATTTGAGCAACGATCATCTGATTGTGAGGAAAAAATCGACGCGATAGCCTTCGGTCTAAAAAAAAAACGCGATGTACATTTCTTTTCATCCGAGCTTCATTAACTGGATGGGAAATCAAGGTTTCGGAAGTTCTTCCGAGTTTTAAGAGAAATTTTTGCAATCAGAAAAAAGTTGGCTTATTTCGTGCGATTTTGAAGGTAATTCGCACCTCACGGCAGCCTGAAAAATAAGTCGAGCGAGAGAGGCAAGTGTAAATTAAAGGCGAAGAGCACAAGAGAAGAAAAACAGAGATTGCAAGAAAATCTCGTAACTTTCGAAGCAAACGATTCCAGTCTATCACGACTCAACATCCCGAGAGAGAGTGCGAGAGAGAGAGAGAGAGAGACTGTGCCTCTAGTGTTCATGGCATCTCGAGCCAGATGGTCGTAGTCGCAGCGATACGGAAAAGTCAAATGACAGTTCGTACGCCTTTCTTTCTCATTCCGCGCAACCGACGTATATCGGCGAAAGTTAAATGGTCCTATACGATCGCTACCGAGAGTTATCCCCTTAAGTCTCTCGTCCTCTTTATGGATCCACATTTTTGTACGAATGAGACTAAGCGGGGAGGAATATATTTCTGGGGTCAAATGAGAATTGCGGATCGTCCGAGCGTGTTACATACATATCCGATCGACGATTTTCATCGTAACTGCCGAATAAAATCGGAAAGGTGAACTAAACGGGGATATCCAGATTGGATTTACGTCCATTGGCATGTTTTTTACCTCTTACCGGCATTTTCGCACGGTTTGCATGAAAATCAGAAAAAAATCATTCGAAGAGTGTACTACAGCGGAGAAAAAAAGTGAAAAAATTTGCTTTGTTCAATACTTCAAAAAATTTATTTGGACGTGCAATTTTGTGCTTCTTCTCTCACTTGATTTTTCTGAAGCGAATAAATGAAAAATAATAAATTAATTAAATTTTGTTTCCTTTTTTAATAAAAATGGTGAAATGATTGTTTTTTAGCAGATACAAATATACCTATAGAGTGTCTTGTATGAAACTCTATTGAGTAAAAATACGTACTAATTTTTTTGTGAATCCAACGAATGAAAAATAATAAATATAGAGACACTTTGTTTTTTTTAATAACCGGTGAAACGTATTTTTTTTGTAGCAGATATAAATATTTCGGAGTTATTCTGTATTTCGGTTGCAATATGAAGCATCCAATCGTGAAATTCTGTTATCATTTTTAGTGCCTCCGGATATCCTGGACTACCCAACGAGCACTGACATGGTGGTGCGCGAAGGCAGCAACGTGACGTTGCGATGCGCAGCGACCGGGACACCGGAACCAACCGTCACATGGCGACGTGAAAGCGGAGGGACCATCACACTCTCTAGTTTGCGAGAAGGTCGGTTCGACAGTATTTGTTTCTTCCTTTTTTATCATGACGAAATAAATGAAAACTCATCGAACCGTTTGCTTCATTCGCTAATCGACCATTCATGCAATTTGTAAAATGTGTCGCAAACTGTTCGTTTCACTTCGTTTAATTGAGATCTAAGATGAGCTCGTTAGTTGACTTTGCGCGATGAAGCATTGCGAGAAAGAATAAGACCGAGTTCGCGTGACCTGGAAACGCTATGTAAAACGAGGAAATAATTTTTTCCAGTCGTGTCGCGTTAAAAAAATGGGAAATGTTAAGTTGAAAATCTCTAATACCCGTACTTCGAAGAACTTTTTCGACTTCTGGCTGTTATTATTGTTTTGCTTTTTTACCTCTCAAGCTCAAATAGACAATGGAAAAAGGCCGGGAGAAGTTTTTATTTTAACGACAAACAGCTTTTTCCTTTTCCGCGTAATCTTTGTCACTCTCTGTCTCTGTCACTCAAAATTTTTTATAGTTTCACCCTTTTTTCATTTCGCGATTAATGTTCGAGATGGTGATGAAAGCTCGGTATAATTGTTAAAGAATTTCAACATTGGATCTGGATTTATATTTCACTTTTAAAAACATGGTTAATCATTGTTTATATGCAGAAGTGGAAACAGTGTTTGGAGAAGTTATACGATTTTTTAAATGAAACGAATACTTCAAAAAACATTTTTAAAAAAGTAGGTATGTCGAAAACATGAAAATAATGATTTTTATATCGACTTGTTCGTATATTTTCATTCATAAAAAATTGTTAACAGAGAATCACAGGAACGAATTTCACCAGTACTAATATTTGGAAAAACTCACATGTATATTTGTCCGAACGAAACAGACTTAAAATAAATATTTCAACAGATGTTTGGTTAGTCTTGCCCTCTCTCATGCTGAATGTTTCTGTGTTTCAGCATTGAAAAGCATCGAGGGGCCCGAATTAGAGATAATACGTGTAACTCGTCTGCACATGGGACCTTATTTTTGTATAGCTTCGAATGGCGTTCCCCCATCAGTCAGTAAACGAATTGTCCTCATCGTTCATTGTAAGTAAACGGGATTTTCGCATAAATTCAAGACTTTGTAACGTTTTCTTATATAATACAATTTTTATCCCTTGAAATATATGCAATGCGGTAAAAAAATTGTTCTTTCGCAACTTGACATTTTAGATTTTCACATTGTAGAAGGAACGTGTTCGTGTGCTATAAAATTTGTGACATCGAAAAAGTTGTGAAATTTTTTAAACTCTATGCTGATCTCATTTTGACAGTTCAACCGATGGTCACTGTCCAGCATCAGCTGGTTGGAGTTCACGAAGGGCAAACCTTAACGCTGGAATGCAAGAGCGAGGCTTTCCCGAGACCAATCACGTACTGGACAAAGCCGAATAACGAAACTATCGTCAGTGGTTGGTATAGTAATTATCAAATCGTAATTATGCGTAGATTGAAAAGAATTGTAATTAAAAGGTTATGAGTTTTTCAATTTCCTACATAATTAAAAATGTGGTTTCTATTATTTTTTCTCTCCTATTGCCTCCCTTTCCCCTTCACCCTATCACAATTTCTTTTCGTTCATCTATATTTCTCGCTTTTCTCTTTCCACATATATCACAAATCCGAAGCGCGCGCTTCCACTTTCTCTGAAGTTTTCCACCAGTACGGAATTCTGACGTCTGACCAAATCGCGGTCTTCATTCGCTGTTATTCCAGAGTTCAGAGTCCGGATATGTATGCAACGTTATCCTTTTTCCATCAGTGCAGCAAGAATAATTTCCTTGCGTACACGTGGAGTCTTCCAGCCGATAGTTAATAGACGAATTCAAATTGAATAAACGTTATCACTAGTTATCATAGAGCGTTCATCGATTGCCGGTTTTCCATCAAACTTTCAAGAATAAATTCAAAAGCAAAGGAATAAACTTTTTGCTTTTTCGTAATTAATTTTCATGCGTAGAAAAGTATAAAATTACCATCTTAAATTTGAAAGTACAAATACATAGGAAAGTGACAAAGTACACGGAATGAAAATCGCATTAAAAACCTCACTTTTTTAAAAATACTACAATGAGATATTTAATTAATTTGAAATGAAACTTTATTCAGTGAAAAAATTTCCCGGTATGCAGATTACTTCCATCACTGGATAAAATTCGATAATACTCGTATAAAATAATAAATAATAGAAGTGTACGGGATTTGTTCAAATTTCATTCACTGTGCGAATTGCAAAAATTTGCATCGCGTGCCGAATTTGTCGTTGACAATAACCGCACTGAGATGTACATATTCCTCTTATTTTGAGTAAAAATTTAAAAGTATCGTCGCTCCCGTCGAAATAAAAAGGGAATTTTATTTTTTTTCCAATAAAATGCGAAGCCAGCACAATACGAAGATAATCAAAATTTCGGAGATCAAAAATTGTTCATCCTCCTTGATATAATGTTCGTCCGGTTTTTCACCTTTCTGAGCACCTTGAATACTCCTGATGTGGTTTTACGCTCGCGATAAATGCCATCGTACCGTTTTTTCTCTCTTTCAACCTTTTCGACCCTCATCTGACTCGCACCCTTGCATCCCTTCGTAAACTGTTTCCCTTCGAGAAAAACACACGTTTTACTTCGAAGAGCATCCGCAAGCTCGACGTTCTTACACGAGATACAAGTTTCATAAAATGCTTATAAGCTGCTTCAAGCATAAATAGCAACTTTATTGCTTCCCTTTCCGGTTATCCCACTTGTTTATTCTCGACAACGCCAAGACTACGACGGTATCCATTCTGTACGTTATTTTCCATGTAGCTCTATACTTTGGGCATCAACATTTATAACTTTTCTCGACACGGGTACACCGACGGGTACGAGGCTGGCGAAGTGACAAACGAAAGGGCGTTGCGACCATAACTTTATCCTACATGAATCACGTGATTTACAGCTTTCTCCTCTCCATCAATTTATATGTATATTTTTTTTTCCACCTTTCCCCAGGTTCGAACCTTCACCCCTTGGCGCGATTTTGCCATGGTTCCGTCCATCAAGCCGAGAACGGGCTACAAACCCGTTTACACCGGCATACCGACGACCGTACAAATTAGGTTTTTAACGAGGGTCAGTTGTAATTACGCTCGGTCGAAATTGCGTGTTTCATACGTGCACGCACGAATAGCACTTGCCGTCACAACCCGGCCGATCGTTCGCTCTCCGTACGACGCGTGTATTTCCCTACACAGGCTTTTTAACGCAAACTCAAGCGATTTTTCACTCGGCGAAAAAGCTCTTTCAATCCTCCACAATGTCAAAACTTCTCTTGTTATTCTCGATCCCTCTCAAATTCAATGAGACCAAGCCGACGAAATAATAATATAAAATTCATTTATTGAAAGTTTGATAGAGTATCGATTCTCAGCCGTAGGCGTCTGATAATTCATTCGACAGCTGGCAAATATCTACACGCGAGCATACTTTTTTTTCCTTCGCACTCGGAAACTCCTCTGTACATAATGTATACATGCAAATCCCCATTACAAACGAATCTAGCGGCTCGTGACGCTCTCGTATTTTAATTGTCATTCTGATGGGATGTGCTGTCAAGGATTTCTCGTTTTATTTCCCACCTCCATTCGGTAAAAACTGTTTAAAAAAAGAAAAAATATTGATATCTCTGACGCCAATTTCATTTCGTTCTCTCTATTATTTTATAATTTTTTTACTAATGCGTATGCATGGCGAAAAGCAAATCTTCAAATCTTTGCTCCGGTCAGGATAAATTTGTTGAAATATAGAGAAATATACTGTGCACCATTACCACGATGAACGCGTTGTCTTGTTTCGTACTCTTCATGGAGACATCGATTTTTGGTTCAAACGTCGTCACGACTGCACATATTATATGTATATTATAATATACACATATTATTTATATACAAATTTTGTAACAGATATTCTGCATGCGTGCAAGGTTTGACGACGGTTCATCTTGTCTATTCAAACTTTTGATATTTATGACAACATTGACATGCACTTAAGAAAGGAAAAGGATGAATCGAGAAATTTTCCCATCCCGTGATTCGTCCATGAATATGTAACAAGCTTTCAACTGGTCCGAACAAATCTCCCGCAAGACTATATCCTTTCAAAGCAAAAATAATAGCATTTCGTATTTTGACCTGAATAAATAATTTTTGTTTCCCGGCGTGTGCATACGAATAAATTCATAACTTTTTTTTTATCTCGTTATCATGGAAATCCTGGAATCTTTGACAACAACGGTGCTGTACACGTGAATCCGTATTTTTCAGATATCAATTATTTGGTAGAAGTGATACCGAAGGGCTACGAGACGACAATGAGACTGACAATTAAATCGGTGAGAGCGCAGGATTTCGGATCGTTCAGATGTGTAGCGACAAATTCACTCGGCGAAACTGACGGCAAAATAAAGCTTTACAGTAAGTATTGTAAATCAAACGCTCATTGTCAGAGCTTTTAAAACGCATTTTTTCAGTAAACTTTTTTTTTGATTGCATAAAAGCTTCCGATGCGTTTGTTTTGTTTTCATGCCATACGATCGCTACTACATGTATTTATGTAAAAAAAGGAAAAAGCGCAATATATTTAAGTTTGTTTTTCCTACTTGTACCGCCGATTTTGAATTATTCCTTTTTCTGTTTTCTCAATTATTTTTTAATGCTATACCTTAGTTCATATTTTCTTTGAGAATGATAAATGAAAATTAAGTGGAGGACGTTTTTCATTCTGTATCGATTGTATACATGCTTTTCATGAAAATGTTGGTTTTCATTCGTTCAGTTTACTTTTCTTCCATTTAAGAGATGTTCACGAGGAAAAAAAAAGTTGGAACGCGAAACAACGAACCGTTTCCGCTCAGTCATTGAAATTTCTTGTTTTTAAAAAGGAGTGATCCTTGGTAGTGCTACAATGTCTTTATTTCAAACTCCTCCTTATAAGCGACAGATCGAACGGAATTAAGTGTGGATTTATCGCATCCACTGTCATTGATTCATACGGAAAATAAAATCTGAATTCCTCGTTTTTCAAAAATATTCTTCTACATGGAGAAATTCTGAAAATTCTATTTACTCCTTTACATGATTTTAAACAATGAGAAACTAAAAAACAATGAAATTACAAAACGTGATCTCAGATTGAATCGTCATTTTTTTAGCATTTGATTAAGGTAAAGCTTTTTACGAGAGGTGGCTCATTAAATCTCGACGTCTGCGGGACGAATGAGGGTCAAGAAATTCAGTATTGCTCGTATAGAATAAAGAACGTCAATATACCGTGTGGGAGTGTCGTCTCTGAGAAACGGTTATGTGTTTTGTCGATGCTGGAACGTCAATTCGGCCTGGGTCAGTGCAGAGCTCGTTTTTGGAATGACTTTTGCACAAACGGACTGTAGATGTGTACAGAATATATCGCGTACAGTGATGAGGAAGGAGAGAGATGAGCGCATCGCGAACCCAGCGACTATTGGATAGACTTTGCGGAAGGATATGGAACACACGGGGTAGTTTGCCGTTCAGTTCGTTGCGAGACGGAAATCGATGCATTTTCGCGAGAAGAGAGAGAATATACGTGTGTGTTTTGCCACGTCCTTTTTTTCATCTTTCCAGTATACATTTTGGCGCACGTGTTATCCTCGAGCCATGAAATCGGGAAGAATCGGCAATGGGATGAAAAGGGAAGGGAGGCCAAAGTATAAATCGTAATTTTCCAATATCAATCACTGTCCTGCTGGAAAATTCAATGTTTTCGTTTCGTCTGTGTATCGCATCGGGAATATGTACTCTTCTTCCCTCTTTACTGCTTCATACCTTTGTTACCCTCTCTTTTTCTTGATCACTGAACCAGGTGAGGACGTAATAAAACTTGGCTTTTTTTCGCGGCTTCCTATTCAGGGGATACGAAATATTTCATCCCCTCGATATTTGATGGGATTCCCTTTCTTCATGTTTATTCCTACAGGGAACGAATATTTTTCACTGGATAACTTTAGATAGAAATTAAAGAAATCATTTCACAGCTTGACTACTTCAATTTAATCAATCGAGATCTATGCTTGCTCAATTTCTTTTCAATTTCATTATCCAACTTACCTCGACATCTAACGCAATGTTTAACGTCTTTTTATGATGATAGCAATATCTTTGCGTTATTATTGTTGATGCGAGAATTCCGTCGACTGCTTCCAATTAAGTAAGCACGTTGAAAGAAAAATTGTCATCGTCGTTAATGGAAAGGTGAATAACTCATACTTCCATTGTATGCGCTTTACTTTTCTGTCCTGTTACATTCAATTCCTCAGCAAAAGAGGCGATGCATAACAATGACCGGACAAAAGCATGTGTGAACAATAATTCTGAATACGCAAATAAACATTGTTATCCAGTGATGACGAAACTAAAAATCTAATTAACGAAGTTTTTGTATCGGTAACGAGTCAAAGGGGGAAAAATTGAGGGCCGTGTAACAGAGATCCAATATGCTTCCAAAAGAATGATAACAATACGAGCTATATACATGAAAAAGGAAAATGTCCTACGTTCATCGTTGTTCATGGATATGGTTCAACATTGGTTCGATTATATAACCATTTTACTGTATTTTCTGAAGTAGAGATTATCTCAATGAATCTTTTAATGATGCATTAAAAAAGATAAAAGGACTAAACAAAGCGTGTACTTGGAGCATATCGATAATGACACACTTTCTGAAGCATGAATTCTCAATGGAACTTCCATCGAGAGGTCCAATCCTTTGCAATCTGCTTATACATCTCTCTTTTTAATCGTTCCTTCCCTTCCTTTTTCTCTCTTTTTAACGAGTATAATTGCTTCCGAATTCAATCGAATATCTCGATTCTATCTCTCTTCTTTTCCCTTTTCCGTTGCATTAAAATTCCACGTTTTATTCCTCGTCTCTCATATTCACACGTTTTTTTCACGATCTCTGTGCGAGTCCTTCTCCACCCTGCAATATCGAGAAATCCTTTCTTTCCATTTTTTCCACTCGTGCATGCTTTGTCTTTTGGTAAAATGTAGAGAGACCGATTGAGGGTAAAATGTGCACGTAGTAAACTCAAGAAGAAGCAAGAACGAGCAAGAATTATTCGAACTAATGGTTCCGAGCAAAATCGCTCAAGTAGGTGAAAGGAGGCAAAATGAGTGAACGTAAATCTCTCGAATATGATATCCAATTAATTTTTGGCTTTCAGGTTTTACCTTCATTTATGGATTACTTATATACTTACGGGCTGGTCTCTTCTTACTTTTTAATTTATTGGTTGTGGAGTGTAATCGGATAGAATAGAATCACCGATATCGAAATATGTAAACTATATTCGTGATACTCGCGCACGTTATACGTGCATTCGAAACGCGATAAAATCCCTCCGGGTAAAAAGCATTACGATAAAGTTGATAGCAGTAGTCGATGTCATCAGAAGACCTTGTTCTGGTTTTGTCTCGTACAGTATTCACCAAAGTTCTTCGATAAATCGTTGCAATTCGCTCGTACTCCAGTTATTTTCTGTGAAATTTTTAAATTCGAATCGAACACTCGTAAATTTTCAGATTTCAATTATCTTGATCAAGTGCTTCCTCGAGATTTTTCTGCTGTGAAAGCGAACATCATTGATATTTTTTATTCATAGAAGAAAACGAGTGTTCGCTGTGTAGTGAGTGTGCGGTTTAAAAATTTTAACGTTCATAAATACGATCGAATCGAATCGAGGCTCAAGATTATATATGGTGTGGGAGAAATATTACGTCGTGCTTGGAAAACTAAAAATGTGGATGGAAGACAGTATGTGATAAAAATTTATAGCAAAAGAAGAGAGAGGATTAATTTGAGCCGATCGACCCAGATTCCAAGCGGCCACGTCTATTATTCTCCCGTTCCGAAGTATTATAAAAAGGAAATCGAATTTGCAGGCCTCTTCTCTCGCTCTTGTTTCTCTCCCTTCGAACATCCAGGTCGAAATAATCCCAGAATTTTAATTGAAAGTTTTTAGCACTGCGATCAAGCGATATCAAAAGTTATAACGACGAAATTGAAACTAAATTTATTCATCGTATTTCGAGACTTTATCAATTTATTTTGACGACTGATGTAAATTTGATTACATTGACGTTTTATATTTCTGTGGTAAAATGTGACATTTCTAATAACGTAAAATCAACTTCATCGACTCGACGTTTCCTCTTCACAAAACTGTCTGACTGGCAAATAAAATTTTGAAATAATTTTATACCAAGGGTATATAAAGAATTAACCGTGCATCAGAATATCGGATGTAACAAAGTAAAGGTGAATAAGGATTGATAAAAAAGGATTTCTGTTGACTGAAATTTCGCCAACTGACATTGACAAGAGCTCAAAGATTCTCACTCCTATGGGGTTTCCTTTTTTTTACTTTTTTACGTGAAAACTCTGACAAGGTATGCTTTCAGGACCCGTCAAAGCTATTTCTCTATCCCGCTTTCTCTGTATTATTGTATCCATTTTTATCTCTCTATTTCTCTCGCTCTCTCTTTCTGTATTTGATGGATTCGGTTTAGAAAAAAATTGTGAGTTCTTTCTCGATTCCAATGCAACAAAACGTGACTATTCAATCTCTCGAGTAATTGTTACTATAGATTGAGAGTTTTTTCAGTACAATCTCACCCTGCAGCGGCATTGTCATGAACATCATTGCCAGCAATGCCCGCTCGCAGATACGCTTTTCTTTATTCTGTACCAACCCACACTCTCTGTTTCTATTAACAAACTCCTGACATCTTTTAGAATGAAAAATGTTAACGATGAGATAATCAAAATACATTTAAATTTATAAAGAAGAGAAAATATTTACGTAGTATGAAAGATAAGTGGACGAATTTAAATGAATGGTGAAAAAATGTTCACGGACTAAAACATTTGTTTTTCGAAATTACCAGGATCGGGGAAATCACCGACGACGGGGAAACCGAATTCGAGGAGAGACTCAAAAAACGGTTGGATCCACGATCGCGGTAATGAGAAGAAGACGGCGGGTATGATAGACGATACGATGCTAAATGAGAACGGGGAAATTGGGGATTCGATCGATTTTCAATCGGCCACTTCGTCATCGCGCTTTCATCGACATTCCATCAATATCATGACTCTCGTCATCGCATCCGTTCATTTACTTGGACGACCAGTAACGTAGATAAGCAAACTACACGATAAAACCTGGGACGAAATTAACGGAGGAGGCGAATAAAGAAAGAAAGAAAGTTAGAAGAAAATGAAAGGGAGACGAAATCGATGTTACGCTTTGTGCAATATTTTCGTCAACGATGGATCACACGTAACCTCACACATCAAAATTCAACTTTGAAATGTAAGGGACGAAATCACACTTAGCGATTACAATTCATTTCAAATCCATTACTCATTTCAGTTGTACGTACGAAACATCGCCAATTTGATCATATAATTTGAACAAAGCTCACATAAATGGCTCAATTCCTACAGTTCATGCATCTCTTTTTCGGTTTAATTATTTCTACGAAGCTAATTTGATCTTGTCAAAGTTTGCCTTGATTTTTTTTTGCAATAATAGAACGGAAACAGACAAGTGAAGCGTCACAAAAGTTCAAGGAAAAATTTATATCTGCCGACATTATTTCAATCGACTTGATTAAAAAATAATAATTTCCGCTGGATCGCGAATTTACATTCCTCGATCTACAATTAGCTCGAAGTTTCAATTAACCACAACTGTCTTCCATCGTTATCGATAACTATGTTTTTTTTTCTTTTGAGTATTCAGGGCAGTAGTTTATTTTATAAATGAAGACATATTTATTTCTACCGTCACAACTTATTTTTGTCTGACACGACAAAAATAATTTCAATTCTCGCGTTGCGTGGTTCTGTGAATAGACAAATATGTGTGCTTGTAGGAGTTTCGAACTCACCGAAGAATTATCTTTTCACACAGCAATCGATATCTCGAGGAATTTTGGGGCCGTGCTCGGTATCGCGAACCGATACAACTCACGAACTGTCTCGCCTCGCGACATACAATTTTCCACCCTCCGATAAGGTTTCCGTGTCTGTACTCGAGAGCTTGGATAATTCCTAAACACGATAACGATGAGCCCATTCGCGAAATTCAAGCGTGCTGCCTCGTTATACGTAAATACGAGATATTATCACGTAACTATAATAACGAGTTGATTTCCGTTCATCTAATCTTTCGCATTTGAGAAAAACGGATAAGGTGTCAAGATTAAATTATATATCGAAAAAAATAATTGAAAAGAATTTCTTAAAACAAACTGGAAATAATACGAGTAAAAGTAATTAAAATTGCAGGAAGTTTTTATTCACACGATGCGATAAATTAAAACCTACGAACTACGTATTTACGATGTACAAAATGTCTTAAGCGAGTTTAAGTTCAATGAAAACCGACAGATTTACCATTTTATTATCAAGAAAGAAAAATGTGAACGTGCGTCGTTCATCTTCGAGGATCGATTTCCCGTCCCTAGATTAATGTCTCTATTTAAGAGTAATGATAGAACATACGCTGTAAATTAACAAGAGCATTATTTGGTCTAAAAGTGTGCCTGATGGATGTGTGACTCATGCGGATGTGATCAATTTCATCAATACTTTAAGTGTGTGAATTTTGTTTGATTCTCAAGAGGCTGATATATGATGAAACGTCATGCTTAAAAATTTAATATTGTCAACAATCATCTCTGTATGTAATTGAACGAAAAAAGTGAGAGATAGAGAGAGAGAGAGACAGAAACAGAGCAAAGGAATGCGAGATCTCCACTTGTCCCTGCGGTTGTTTCATGTAAATAGCTCGCGTAATGTGTCCAAGCGTTTTGGTGGTCAGGGTATCCGATGGTCAGATAGAGATATATTATTCAACGAACATTGGCTCCTGGCTGACCGTTTTCTCCTTTTTTCCCTCCCCGTTCATCCTTTCTCGTTCGTCTCACCCCTTTCGACTTTCAAGCGTTACAATATTTACCTCGCATCTTGTTAGCGAGCTTGATATGGCGAGTGTTTGGTGAATCACCCGCAATTCATAGAGTCATTTGAGCTGATCGTGTCTGACCATACGGCGCCTTTACTACTGCGGTTCAACAATATCTCCGGCGTATTCGAAACATTTCGAAATGGGCTGACAGCGTTTTGACATCCTTAAATATATATTCCACCATTTCTGTCTAGCTCATATTTAGTAATTTTTATTTGCTTTTTGAAAATGAAAATTTTATTTATTTATTTATTATAGTTATGTCGGATAAGAGTTTAAGATCCGAAGATCCATGGAAATTGAAAAAATCGTATACTCTCATGATTCGAAATGTTTATGATACTTTTATTTCTGATTATTTAAAAAATAATGAAAATTTGAAAGCTTAATAAAAATAATACAATATATTTTGGAAATGAACGGATTAGTTGATTCAAACTCGTAATATTTTATGTGATTTGTCTATACAGCGAAAGTCTCTTTCGAAATAAATCGTGTACGACCGCAAGCCAATGGAATAAACTCGGATATAAAATTGTATTCGCTATTCAGGGTAATTGCAAAGCCGATTATGATGAATGAGGTAGTCAGAGAAAAATGTAAAAAAAATACAAAGTTTCCGAGATCCATTTATTTTAGGATATTTCATTTCATTCTAATTCAAAGCTATGAATAGTTGAGTAGATATTTATAAAAAATGCAGGGAAACCCAATGTAATACATTCGATAAGAATAAATCATCAGCCAATTTCATTGTTGATAATTCAAGACTTTGTGGATTAATTTTTGTGCAGAATTAATAAAATTTTTCATTTTTTCGATCAATAAAATGTATATTTCGTTATACCTTTATCTATCAAATGAGGATCACTTCTTTGTGTTTTACACCAGGAAAATCCTCACATTGGGTATTTCTGCATTATTAGCCGATGTAAACGCTGCATATGTGTAAGTAGTTTATTTTACATCGAGCGCGACGATGAATAGGCATCTCAGATAATGTATGAAATTGAAAGAAAAAGCACGTTCTCGTGCACGAACAGTTGCCTCGATTTTTTAGATATTATATCGTGACCGACATGTACAATGACAAATGACGATAAAAAAATAAACAGAGAGGAAACATAAATGAATGAATGAGCCAGAAATACGAAGAAGATATGAAAATACAGATATATAAATAATATTAAAAATGTATCATACTACTAAAAATAAATGTATCATACTTAAAATTAGTCGTAAGCCTCAGGGACGTGTAAATATGTTGAGCCTGTTACAAAGCTACCGAATTAGTTTTTGCATTTACGACACACGATAAAGTCATTGTAAATAAATTATTAAGTCATCGTGCAAACGTATGTAATAAATGTTAGACAATCTTAAATGGATTTTTGACTTTCTCATTGTTCTGGAATTTTGTCATTATCCCTTTATCATTGCATGTCTGGTATATTTCCAGTAGTCGATACGGAAGTTTTGCGAGGATACGAGGACTTTAGTCGTATTTTGGAAATTGAATAATGTCGATAATACAATTTGCAAGCCTCCAGTTTTAACTGTTGATAAGAAGCAAAATATTTTTGTACAGTTCCTGCTACAGATTTTCCTACCGTAGGAAATTTTTTACCGACTGTAGAGCGAGTATAAATTCTGCATTCAATGAAAGAAAAGGTTCGATGATTCTCGAATTGTTACCTGAGATGGCGTTGCACGTCTACCGTAAGAGAAATTCCCTATTGCAGGTTTTCGAAGATCGTTATTCGAATGAGTTCATTATTCAAATACTTTTTCGATAGGACTATAAATATTCATGTGGAATATTAAATCGGGGTTCCTTCACATTATATTACACGTTGAAATAAATTATGGATAGGAAAATAATGTAGTAATAATATCATAATTGTTATGTTATATTAAGACACTGTACGGATCTACATTTAAATGTATTTTTTTCAACTTTAGAGATGAAACTCGATCTTTAAATTAACAGCACTTTTTATTTAAATACTATTCACGACTTATATACTATTTAGGTGATACATTCTCAGTATATACAGGAGGAATTCAGATTGCGTCTTGGCTCGGCGTATACATGTGTTCGCGGAATATAAAGTTCCGGCGAGTAAGGCATTAAAGTTTTGGTAGCTCTGTATTTGAAGGAGTCTTTTCACCTTCCTGTCGATATACGGGTTTTATACTTTTCATCCCATTCTTTTTTCCTTCCATTTTCTCTTTGTCGTTTTCTATTCGTCGCCGCCGCCTCGCCACTTTCGTGAAAATCTTAAAAATTCGCCGGCGCACTTCAGAGCGACGAAGAAAGAAAGTAAGAGCTGGAACAGGAAGAAAAGAAAGAGAGACAGATAGAGAGCGGGCGGGAGGGCGTGAGATAAGTTTCCAGTTTGATCGAGTCGACGAAGTTAGCTACCGGCGAGTTGGGTTCTTCCAGCCGAGATATACGAATACATGGACGACGAGAGAAAATCCGCGAGATAGCGAGTCTCGAGCGTATGTGAGAGGAGCGAACAAAAACGAGCAAAAAAACGTAGACCGCGAAGGGATACATCGAGATGGAGATACGACATAGTCACTTCCGATCTCTCCAGCTCGTGACATTCGACAAAACTTTTTCTCACCACCAAATGATCGTCTCACATACATTTTTCAAATTTCTTTCTCTCCTTTGACAAATTGGGCTTTTCGTCTCAATTTCATGAGCAGAGGATGCTCCGGAGATCATTCCCCGTTGATCCTCTGGCGATGTCGTTTCAGTCGGAAAATATGAATTGTGATATTAAACATTTTTCATAGGGATAATTGTTCAAAAAAAAAAATTTGATTCGTGAGGGTCAAAATAAGACATTCCTATGTGAGAGCGAGAATCTTTTTGACCGTTTGCGTAAATTCACGGACTGTCCGTGATGGAAAATTTGTGGCGAGAAAAATGCCGTTAACCCTCTTGGCTCCAGACGCGGTTGGGAGAGAGAAAAGAAAAAAGAGGAACACTTTCGGTTATAAATTCAGAATTCCCCCATAAGGACGATAATAGAGGCCTTATATTTATAAGTCTACAGCCATAAGAATAATGTATTCGGGTCGTTACGAATAACTTTTGGTTATTCCTGATAATGGACGTGTCTTCTGAAAAATTCATGAATTTTCAGAATCGGAATTCAATAAATAAAAATAAAACTGCAAAAAAAAACATTAGCTGCGATTGCACGGTGTCAGCAATATTAGAGAAAAATTATTCATGGTTTTTAATCTCTTGATGAGTGTCTGGAATTTATGATCAAATGAATTATACAGATGTAAAATATTTGTGTTATTACGATTTTTGAGGAATAAATATCTTTTGTGAACAGTTGTATGAAAAAAAAAATGAATTTTGACGAAACTCGTAATACGCACGTCAGAGGTCCATCTGCATGAATTACCGTCTGAGCTTTCGTGTCGCAGGACTTTTCCAGGAAAAGACCGATCCAGAGAGCCCAGAAGGAGTGAACTTTGCAGCAGTTTCGAAAATGTTGGTGCGATGTTCTGAGCGCTGTACACTCTGTTTCCACGCTTCCTCCTCGGCTCGCTTTACCTTTCCATGCTTTTCCCCTCTTCGTTTATATTTGCGTCGTTGCGTTCATGATTTCTCGTAGTTCTGTGATAAAGAGGGCGCGAGCGCGAGTGCTCCAACTTTGTACGAAGCAGAAAAGCAATTTAGGGCAATTAAGCATCAAACAACCCAAGTCTCGCTAACACTTTGTTCCAATAACTAATTGTGAAGTAAGCTGACGAGATTTATATCTATATACATGCATAAACAGAGATCGATAGAGATTCACTGCGGCTAATGTCCGATAGGAAAATGTAGGGAGGCAACAACTTTGCGTTATCTGTCAACTAAATACGAGGTAGACAACATCACAGTCAGCTATGAATAGGATATCTGTTTCTTTCCTTTCAAACTTTTGTTCGGATTTACATTTCACCTAACAAGTGTAATTACCGGAAAAAGATTTTAAAATAATTGTTGAAATCATGATGACAGGATAATCGGAAGTCAACGGGATATGCTTTACGAAAGAAATAAAGGACTCGAGACGGAAACTTGTTGTGAAGATAATGGATGAGGGTCCAACAATAAATGGCTGGAGGAGGGGAGAGGTGTACGCATCGAGGAAAAAAAACGGAAGAATCCGAGACACCCGTTGTTAAGAGAAAAAGCGAGCTCATCACGGAAGGTCCGTAGGGCGTGCATTATTTTTTGCAATCCTTTCCATTGTGGACGAGCTAAAGTTGGTGGGGCACACGGGAAAAGCTGTAACAGCGAAGAGAGAGAGAGAGAGAGAAGGAAAAAATGAGAGAGAATAAGGGAGGAAAAAACGAAGATGAGATAGAGACAAGAACGGTTCGCAGTTAAGGTTAACAGAAACCCCGGTAATTGCAATGGACGCTTTAATTAGCCTTCCGCGTATACTTTCCGACCATTTTTATCCTCTCCTCGTCTAAGACGTTTTAGCCTGTATTTGAATATTAAACGAAACTGAAATCGGAAAAGAAAAACAGAAATACAATGATATTGGATCCCCACACTGTCGACTCTTGCGCTTAATGCAGATTAATCGAACATTTTCCCAATTGTGACTCTTTGAAATTCATTTAATCGCTGATGGGATTGTGCAGAGGAAAGTTTTGAATCGTTTGAATACGATGATAATAAACGGGGGCAAAGACGAAAAAAAACGTTACTATCATGGCGATTCAATTTTCATTCTCCTCCCCGTGTGACGTAAAATTATCATTGATAAGATTGCACCCCCCAACTGAATCTGGAGAGGAATTATGCAAGTTCTCTCTCTGAGAAAAATAAAAAGTTACTCCTCTAACTTTTCACTCGATAAATTTAGCTGAACTTCATTACGGGTGTCATTCATGATAATTTCTTGCGTGCGGAACGAAAGAGAGAGATGGCGAGAACTCAGTGGGCCATTAAATCAAGGATTTAACAGTTGTAACGCCCGTTGAAGAAAAAAAGCTTGTGTAAGAGGCGGAAGGTCGTAGGTTGAGGGCTTGCGAGTTCTTCCGAAAAATAGTGAGAGAAGATGGGTTGTGCGTTAGATGCTGGGAAAAAGAGGAGAGCGAGAGAGAAAACAGTTTGCCGCGGACGCTAACGTTCTCGTCGTCTTAGACAGAGGATAGTGGTTTTATGGAAATTCTTCGCGGTCGAGAGAACGCCTAATGTCCTGAATAATATTCCACAACCCCCGTGGATGTTGCCCTGCTCCTACTGAGTATATATATCTCTACCTTTTTATCAACTCTCTCGGTAGCCAAGTTCGACCGTTTTCTCTCTCGCACTTTTTATACTCTTACTTCATCTCGTAATAGGCGGTGCATGTGCCCAGCAAAGAGAGCCGAAAAGTAGAAGAGAGTTCACGTTGTCTCGTATCGTTTGGTAATGGATGATCTTTTTGTACATGAATTATTAAAAGATTTGAATAAATTTTAAAAAACGTATACGGAGTTAAATTTGAAACGTGTGCACGTAAAACATTAAATGCACGGAAATGTATGTAAGGCGAATTCGTTTTTACAATTCTCGTCGCTATCGTCTCGCTCCAGGCGTCTCGAGGAGCATCGTCTTGCACTATTTGCGCACGAGAACTCTCCGGCTGCATGGATGCTCCTCCACCCCGCTTATTCCTCTTTCATTTGCTCTTTGCCAGATCCTGGACGTTCATCAGACTCTTGAACACTGGTTTCCTCACAACTGAAGAAAGTTTTATTATTGCCCGAAGGGATTGGACGCAAAGAAACCAAGAAGACGGAGCCAAGGGGCGAGAGAGGATGAGAAACGGAGGAAATTGAGTGATCTGTTGACCGAGAAAAAAAGTCTTACGACAATGACGACAACTTAATCTTGGAGTGGCCCCGTTTATCGAAGTGTAGCTAGTTAAAGAGTCAAGATTCAGAAAGACTGAAAAGACGGAAATGGAATAAACGAAGGCGGATGCGAAGACGGACGAGAGTGCAGGATATATTAAACGAATGTAAAATGATTTTTCCGTATATATACTTTCAACCAGGTTCGGTATCGTAGAAAAGAAATTCATTCAATTTTTCTCGATCTTTTCGAATTAAATGCCGTATTTTGCAAATATATATTGATAGATTCAAGAATTATTCGTACTTTTTCTTTTTAATATTAAGTTACGATGGAAACTGATTATCTCGTAGATTTCATTTGTACATTTCCAATGTACTTTTCAATGTTTATAATATAGAAAATTTCATTTGCGGATAGAATATACATGAAATAAATAAAAATAATCGATATAACTGGAATACTCAATGAAAATTGACTTTTGAATAATAGATAATTAAAATAGTTAAAATTGATCTTACATTTCTCCATAGCTTTTAGAGGTTATATTCGATGAGGTGATACGAATTAAAAAACATATTCTTTGGAAATATTCCAATTTCTGGTGGGATCGATAATCAAATAAAATTTTTGCAAAAATAGTTCTTGTCAGTAACTAAATTTGTATAACCCCTTTCGATACTCCTGCATAAATATCAAGAGTCGCGGTAGAGGCTCGAGGCAAGTACATTTTTTCAAAATATCAAAAATCGCCGAGCTACCGCGACTATCTATACGCGAAGACAAACG
>JAPYYX010000581.1:0-48808 GCA_030522605.1 Cremastinae sp. B BG-2022a | reverse complement strand
TGTTTCATATGAGTGTTCAATGCTAATTCCAAAATTTGAAAGCAATTCACTAAAATTTTCTATTTTAATTGTTTAAACAATGTTAATTGTTAAAATGGTTTAATTAATAATCGGAAGTTGTTAATCGCCTTTGCAGCTAATACACAAAAAATTCTGAACCTTTTGAAAAGACTAGAAAGTCAAAAATTCGCAAATTTTTGTTCTGAACGTACTTTTGACATGCATTTTGTGACTACCATTCCACCTTAATATTCATATAATTAAATATCTTATTCAAATAAATATTCAAAAATTGTGATTTCATCAATCTATTCGTTAATAAACATCTAAACGTAACCTGCAAAAAAATTAAAAATCAGCAAAATTTCTTCTCAATATTTCCAGCACTTTGTCAATTCAAAACTATGATCAGACAAAACAAATAGTAGTAAATCATCGATGAGCTTTCGATTACTATAAAAACACAATTAATCCACGACGTACAAATAATCCAATTCTTACCTGTAAGTGAGAAAATCTTGATCTTCGGCGAGTCCAGCAAAAGTGCCGGTAGAAAATAGAAGCGGACTGTCGGTCCTCGAGTCTTCGAGGCTGCATTTTTTTCCTCTGAGTCGAAGATCAGTCTCAGGAGTCCACGGTTTGCTTTTGTTCGAGGTCGGCCGAGTTCCACTCGTGGGGCGAGAAGAAACGCTTCCGCTCGTCTTCTCCTGACTCTTCGTACTTCCCCCATCGAAACAGTTGCGCAAATTCTTCAACAGAAGTCTCTGCTTTCTCTTGAGATAATCAAGCTTGCGGTTGAACTGTTCGTTCGACAAATGATTTACGTCCCTGTAATCGGGTATACTGTCGAGAAATTGAAGGAGATTTTCCAGCGATCCACCGGAGTTTCCATCTTCATCGTTCGAATCATCGCGTCCCGCAAAATTAATTCTTCTTCCTTTGCCGGTCGACGCTCGCTTTTCGACACTCTCGATTCTCGGACGTTCGTACATTGGCGTCGGTTGCCTGCTGTACGGATCCACCGGTACTTTTACGCAAGAATGAATAAAAGTCGATCCCTGATGTTCGGACATCTCGTATTCTTTTTTTTTTACTATCAAAACGAGAACCAGTCGGTCGAATACACGAATGAAATATACAACCACGCAAAGGTGAAACGCCCGGAAGATCGATTTCGAGACCCTTCGGTGTACTTGTAACCATGGTGACCTTTCACCAAGTAGAGGTAATTGTACCCAAGGAGAAAACGTATTGTACCTGCTAAAAAAAATAACGACTCCATATATTTCATTCAATTTAATCTTGGATTAATTTTTTCATCCGCCAGCTGAGTCGAAATATATTTATGAAAAATCATCGATATATATGCGCGTACATCTGACCATCAGTGACAGCAGTCTAGAAAAGTTCTCCAGTTTCTTTTTTATGGGGATATGGAATTATTGATTTACAAAATGTACTCGCGTATGTGATGTTCGCACTAGAATGATATCTTCTTTTAATAGAAGGTAATTAAACATGCATGACAATACAATCCGACACAATAAAAATATGGCACATGAAAATGGAATGAATAATAATGATCGGAAATTCTGTTCTTTGTATGCAAATAAATAAAGTTGAAAAGAAGATATGTGTATAATATATTCTATATGAACTTCTACCAAAATAGAGCGCAAGGAAGAATATTCATGGCGATTCAAACAAAAATCGATCGTTTTTTATTTTTGACATTTTTCGAACTTTTACGATACCCTGAAAATAACAAAATTTATTGATTTTTTACTCAGCAAAGAGAGGATCTTCAATTATTTGCAAAATATATTCAATGCTCAATTCAGAGCTGCAAATAATTAATCTTTACTTTTACACGAAATGAAAGATTTTTACAACGATTCCTATTAAATTTTCCGTTAATGAAGGTTATAATAAGACGTAATAAAAAAAATGTACATAATTTATATTTTTGATCATTTCCTGAAATACATACACACATTTCGAACTTCACATTTATACAGCGCGTAGAAGAAATGAACCAATGGCAGACGTCGACGTGTGTCGCGAGGGTAACGCCGCCTGTACAGTTTTTCGTCGAAGCGCTGATGAACACGTGAAACATATGTACCCGATATGTATGTATATATCGTAATATTCACAATACATAGTTAGCCGATCATACATATTCACGTCGTAAATGACCAATACGACCACAAACAGCTGATTTTCTGGACAGAGTACTACATATACCTACCTATACAAGAATCGCGATCGGGCTCGTACGAGATACAATAAAAATCTCAACTGGTCAAGCAAAAATTAATCTCGCTGCGTCTTCAGTCGTTGGACTAGATCCATCGTTAAATCGTTTTTCTCCAATGAACGCTGTTTGAGTGCGTTATTTGTCGGTAAATCAACGTGTAAAGTGACGCAATGATCAGCGAATATAAATCGGATGCGTGAAATGTCCACGTATACGTGTTTTCACGAGACAAGACTTTTGGTGTATAACCACGAGTGCCGCAGATTCGTTCTATGCGACAATGCGTGATTGACACGTAAATACGTAAATACGTAAAAAAAATTTTAATGTTAAAAAAAGAGAGAGAGAGAAAAAAACGTTTTGATAAGTCGAAATTTGTGGGAATAACCTCTTTTCGAGCGGTATTTGTAATGTTAAGAATAAATCAATATTAAATGAAAGATGAGACCAATATGGGGCATAGCGATTGTTATTCTAATTTTCAATGTCGTCGTACCATTAATCGGTGAGACTGAGATTCAGGATGACGAGAACAACGGGAAGAGCAAAGTCGACGCGACGAGCGATCCTAATAAGATCCCCGACGATGAGTCGGGCGAGAACGTTCTGAATGATATTAAAAATCTTATGGAACAACTGCGAGAGCTCAAAGCTTGGCAGGAGGTATTGATGAAACTATCCTCTCGCAATGAGCTTACCATCGATGACAAATCACTCAAGTCACAGAAGAGCGACTCTTCCAACAAGGAGAGCGAGACCGAGACTGAATCTAATTCTGAGAGTCTCCTGAAAAAAGAAGCATGGGCTCAGATCATAGAAGCTGCCAAAGCTGCTGCAATCGATAATTGGGAACACGAAGTAGTCGTTGAGGAAGTTATCGAAGTACCGCCCGAAGATCCTCCAGAGCCGTTGACTTCAGAACAACAAGGAGGTATCCGAAAGTTCTTATTTCATTTGACTGATTATAAGAATTCATGTCTTTTTGAAAGAATGAATTACAATTCAGTAATTTTTTGGATGTAGAATATTTACGAGATATTTCTTTCAGCCGAGGATCTTTTCCGAAAGGCTCAATACCTGTTGAATGCGACGAGAGCCAACAAAGTTGAAGCTTACAAATTGCTGATAGCCGCAACGATACTAGGACACAAAGAAGCTCGTTCCATGTTGGCTTGGGCTCAATTGTTGGGTACAGATACAGGATATCCGCCGAGCCAGGCTTCACCTCAAAACATTCCAGCGGCTCTTGAAACTTTCAAGGATCTGGTGAAGACTGGTTTACCTTCGGCGCACATGGGAATGGGATTTTTGTACGCCATGGGACTTGGGGGCCTGAACGTCTCTCAGCCGAAAGCTCTGTTGCATTATACAATGGCGGCTCTTGGGGGTGATACGCGGGCTGAAATGGCTCTAGGTTATCGATACTGGGCTGGTATCTCGACAGCCGCGACGTGCGAGAAGGCTCTCGACTTCTACAGACGCGTTGCGAACAAAGTCGCGGAGCAGGTATCACTCAGCGGTGGTCCAGTCGTTCAGAGGATTCGCCTTCTCGACGAGCAAGAGAATCCCGAATACAATTCCGGAATCCTCGACGACGATTTAATCGAGTATTATCAATTGTTGGCACAACGTGGCGACGTTCAGGCTCAGGTTGGGCTCGGACAATTGCACTACCAGGGCGGACGAGGCGTTCCGCTTGATCATGAAAAAGCTCTTGAATATTTCCAACACGCGGCCGATGCCGGTAACGCCGTTGCGATGGCCTTTTTGGGAAAAGTACGTAATATTCTGTATTGTATTGTATTCTGTAATGTAGTTGAGAGAAGACTTTTTTAAGTGATTTGTTGAATTTGTAGATTTATCTGGAGGGAAGTGACATCATTCAGCAAGACAATGAGACGGCCTATAAGTATTTTATGAAAGCAGCTAAGCTCGGCAATCCTGTTGGACAGAGCGGACTGGGACTGATGTATCTTCATGGACGTGGTGTTGAACGTGATACCGCGAAAGCTCTGCGTTACTTCAGCCAAGCTGCTGAACAAGGCTGGGTCGATGGTCAACTTCAACTTGGAAACATGTATATCAGTACGTTATCATAAAGATCATATTGATAATAATGAACTCCATAATTTATCGGAGATCCCATCACATTTTCTTGTTCCAAATATAATTTTTATCTTTATCACTGACAGACGGAAATGGAGTGAGAAAAGATTACAAACAGGCCAACAAATACTTCAACCTGGCGAGCCAATCGGGTCACGTCCTAGCTTACTACAATCTGGCGCATATGCACGCGACCGGTGCAGGAATGATGAGAAGTTGTCACACAGCCGTCGAATTTCTCAAGAGTGTGGCGGAGCGAGGAAAATGGAGCGACCAGTTGATGGCAGCGCACACGGATTATCGAGAGGGTCGAATCGACCAAGCTTTCGTAACTTACGCTTTGCTCGCTGAAATGGGATACGAGACAGCTCAGAGCAATGCAGCATTCATTCTTGATCGCGGTGAAACTAGAATTCTGCCTCAGGAAGAAGGTCTCGTCCTGGCTTTATCTCTTTGGGCTCGTGCAGCTGCTCAAGGTTATTCAGCAGCTCAGGTATGCTCTTGAATAATTTTCAAATTCCCTCTGGATAATTCAAATATTACACGTCTTTTTTTCGTTCCATTCAGGTGAAACTCGGGGACGCTCATTACTATGGACGAGGAACCGAAGTCGATTACAAAGCGGCAGCACGTCAGTATCGTTTGGCTTCCGATCAACAGCACAATGCACAGGCAATGTTCAACCTCGGTTACATGCACGAGCATGGTCTCGGCTTGACGAAGGATCGTCATCTTGCAAAACGATGTTACGATCTCGCTGCCGAATCGAGTCCCGATGCAAAGATTCCCGTCGCTCTCGCTCTCGCTAAATTGTTCCTCTTCTCCGGCTTCAGTTACGTCAACGATTTCAGTTTCATCGAGAGCGTCGGAAAATGGGACTTCTATATGGTACAGGATTGGGATTTCTTCGCTATTGGCGTTCTTACGGGTCTCGTCAGCCTCATTATTTATTTCCGCAGACCACAGCCACCTCAGCAACGGCCCGCGCGCAATATGCCCGTTAACTAAACTACTTTTTCATTATATATGTATATTTTTTCTTTTTCTTGTCTACGATCCGTGAATCCGAGCTAAAATTGTTACAAAAGCGTATACCAAATTCTAAAAATCTATTCTTCGTGATCCAATATTTCTTCGTCGAGAACGTCAAATAAAATCTCAGCAAAACGATGATGAATTTTGATTCAACGTGAATGAATTTAATGATGTCTAGAATCAGAAATTAGAAGAAAAAAGCAGTCCATATTCCCGACTTATTACACTTGAAAATTTTCATCTACAATTGCCTTAATTTTAATTCTTCATCATTTTACTCGGGATTGAATCCTCTTTTCACAATACTTTGAAAAAAGTTGAATTTGTTTTCCGCTTGTTTACTCGTTATCCAAACGTTGAGCAAGGAAAGCATTGGAGATTATCATTTGCGATGTAAAAAAAGAGAAATCGGTGATAAAATGAGGTAAACACCTTTTGACTGACTGAACAGTTTGTATTATTATAGCACGCGACCGAAATATTCGTGGAAGTGAAATAAGAAAAGTAAAAAAAAACGAAATGAAAACTTGTGGCTAGAGACTGAATTGTAAAAATTCTGCTTTCATTAATGAGACAGAAGTTGAGTGAATGTTTCGTCGTTGACCCGTGATGAAAGATACACTAATCGTGATTATATGTAGTATATTAAATATTTATATGATAAATATTGAAAAAATATATTATATCGTGCATCGGTCAGTCCTGGTGTATCCATTGTGTGTAATGTAAAATAAAGATGAGATATTTCTAAATATTTTCCATCTTTTCACTTTTCGCTCGATTACCATCGATCGCTCGATGAAACAAGAAACTGTTGTCATAGAAACGAGAACGACTGATATCTTCGACTTTGGAATAAGTAACAAAATCCCGTTAGGTCGAGTGACACGAGTAAACATTGTTTCAAATTTTCGAACTCCAATTCGTCAAAAGATATCCTAAGATTTTATGTAGAAGCCTGTAACGTCGAAGATGCCTAAAAAGAAGCAAAAAAAGGGAGCGGATAAGGAGAAAAAAGCAAAGAAAAAACCATGGATGAATGAACGAGAAACTGTCTCGTATGAGCAACAAATTAGTGACAATAACAAACAATTGGAAAGGTGAATGTTTTTTTGTTCGAAGCTACATTGTTTTTGAATTAGCTCGTGAAATTAAAATTAATTTTGAATTTTACAGACTTCGGTCGAGGAACGAGCATTTGGAGTCAGAAGCTGAAGAGTTAAAAGGAAAATTGAAACAACTTGAGGAAGATCGTTCAGATGTCGTCGCGCTACTCAAACGAATTCTTCAACAGAAGACGGAGGAGGCACGTGAGCTGAGCGATCGACTCCTGGCGATGGAGGAACTTCGCAAGGACGAACAAATCGCTTACAAGAAGAAAGAAGAGTCAATGCAGGCGGAATATCATACTATGGAGACGAATCTTACAGCTGAAGTTAAACTGGCTAGTGAGTTTTTACGGTTTGATTTTATCATGATTTATTTCATGGTATTACTAATTTTAATTTAATTATAAATTTACAGCTGGCAAGCTAAATGCTTTGGAGGACTGGAGACTGGCACGCCTCGATTTGATGAAGAAATTCGAAATTCAGGAAGAACAGATGGCTGAACAAGAAGAGAGACATAGGAATACGCTCTACGAGGCTGAAAAGTCGCTGGCGATAGGAAAAGCGAAGTAAGAATAGAAAAATTACGGAACGTAGTTCTCTATCATTAAATTTCTGAGAAAAATTTTTATAGTTAATACAAAAGGATGCATAAAAAATACCTACAAAATTAAATCATGGTAAAGTTTAGAGAAAATTTGGCGATATGACCTCAAATATGAAACATTAATTTATTTAAATTTGTATTGTTTTTATGTACGTTTTTGTTTGACTTAGTCAATAGGAGATCGAAAAATGAAAAAAATATATATTCATGTTTTCCTCAAAACATTTCGGAAATTAATAGCTTTATTTATTAAAATGTAAATTTTATAGAATGCAGAAGGAGATGGAAGAACGTTTAAACGGCCTGGCGCAAAGTTTCCGAGAGGCAACCAACATCCGAATTGCAGATGCGACGCACAGAGCGATACGAGAAAACATCGCACTCAATCTTGAATTGGACTCCATGTACAAAGTCTGCCAAGACCTGGACACGAAGATGCGAGAACACAAGGAAAAGGAACGAAATCTTCGAATCCACTCGTCTCTATTCCAGGCCGAGGCGCGACTCGCCTTGAACAAGCTCCTCGAGCAAAATCGTGTAATCGACAATTTGGCAGAGGAGCACTACAATATGAGCCTCGTGCACGGTAAAATTTGTCGCGAGGAAGCTTACAAAGCTGCGAAAGAAAAGATTATTCAGACATTCAAGGACAAAGCCGTCGAGGCCCAACGAAAGTCTCGTATCCTCGAACAGAACATACAAAAAATTAAAAAAGACCATGAAAGCGTCGTAAAAGATATTAAGGACTATTGTGAACGAGTGAAGAATCTGGAGAGCACTTTAGACACCGCTAAACGTTATATCACTGAAATTTTCCAGGTTTGATTTCAACAAATCAAATTTTCAATTTCATTACCGAGCATAAAAAATTCCACACATAAATTTCTTTGTTACTCCGATTTTTCAGGAGGAGATTCCAGGTGAAGAGGTCTGCGAGTCGTGTCAAGACGATTTCGAGTCAAAATTGAAAATCCTTGTTGATATTTTGGAAAAGAGAAGAGCGCTGCCGGTCATGATGGAAGCATTTTCCGAACCGGAGTCCGTTGAGGGTTCCCGAATCGGGAAGTCATCGATAAAAATAATAGAGAAAATAGAGGAAGGAGACGAATCGATGTTCAGATATGGCAGCGAAGGTGAAGAAGATCTAGATGAATCTGAAGAAGAAATACAGGATTCAAACATTCCGGAATGCCTGCGAACCGATTCCAAAAGTTCCGATGTAACATCGCCAGTAGAAACGGAAACACCGCGTTCCGTTTTATCTGCGGATATATAATTCTTGATACATTTTCACATGTCAAACAACAACGAGGGACGTGAAATTATCTGTTAATTTCTTCATCAACAACTGAACGTTCAATTATATAATTTATTTCTTGACCAAGATCGATACCGTTCATCTGTCAACGCGGACATTCTGTACAATTTATATTCGAGGTTCTTAGAATTTTGCTGGATATTATTCGATTTGTTTCGAGGACGGGATGAGTTATTTCGAAGATGAACCGGAAGGAAACGTTTCTCTTCCTCCACGACTCCGATCCCCACGCAGTGTTTTTACTGCAGATAATGTTCCTTCTATTATTAATACGCAAAGAGCATTCTACGATATATTGATTAGTGATTTGGCAAAATCCATCGAAAGGTGATAAAAAGAAATAACAAATCAAGATTTTTATTTGAAAAATGACGATAAAGCGTGAAAAGAGAATTAAAGAAATTAGAACGATTGAAGATTGGAGAATCGTAACGAGGAGCTTGAGCTTGATCATGAAAATACAAAAGTTCTGATGAAGAGCGTTGACATTGAAACTGGGGACGAAATTGCTCAGTTGAAACGACTTGTCGCAGCGGAGACTGAAAAAGTGCAAGAACTCAAACAGAAGGTCTCTAAATTGGAAAACATCAGGGAAGGGGAAAAACAGACCCACCTCAATAAGGAAGAAATCTCAAACGATGGGTATGAAAAACAAAGAGTCATGTTGACATCCTCGATAAAAGCTCTAAGTAAGTTCTAATATTATTTTGCGCTTTTGGCTTGTAAAATATCAATATCAATAAATAATCTTTTTACAGATGCAAAGATCAATACTTTGGAAGATTATAAACACAATCGAGGTGCTTTGCTCGAAAAATTGAAGAGTCTGGACGAAGAAAGGAAAAAGAAGGAGGCCAAATTCATACAAAAGCGTGAAGCCATTGACAGAAAATTCAGAATGGATACAGAAAAGTGAAAAGGAACTCCTTTGTTGTTTTTCATGAGATTGTTTAAAAAACTTCTGAAATTTTTAACTCACAGACTGATGAATGAGATGGTGAGCCGGCTGCTCGGATTAGCTGCGACTTTTCAATTGGAAATAGCCAAAGCAATAACTTTGCCAGTTCATAGACTGATGCGTGAGAACATTTTTATCAACGCAGAATTATTTCATATTCTTGATGAGGCTTTGGCACTGAAAGACGAAAGCGCCAAATTTCGGTACACTTTTTATGTCGGACGAGGACTGAATTTTTGGTGACATTTGTTCAATTTTCAACAAGATTATATTATGAAACAGAACGATGCAAGCTGTTAGTCGACGGTCCATGAAGAGCAACAAGGCCGACAGAACTCGAAACATGAAAAACTTGAAAAATCAACGATGCGTATTAAAAGCAATTAAGAATAAACATTACGAAATGAAGAATCGACTTTCTGAACTCTCTGATGGTATTGAAGAACTTCCAAAGTCTGTCCAAGATACTTACGACAGTTTAGCTGATTCTCTCAAGATTGAGCTTTTGGAGCATGAAAAACGTACAGCAAAGTTGCAAGTTTTGCTTCATCGTAAGACTATCGAATTCGGTCAGGTTGAATCCTTAAGAAATCGCGTAGTTGTTAGAGAAAAGATTTGCGACGATACTCTGTATGATTTAAAATACGTCATTGCCTGTGCACTTAAGGTATTTCGGATTTTAATCAAATCCTTTCAAAAACTATTTAGATAGAGCTTATTAAGAAAAAAAATACACGATGAAGTTATTATTTTTGAATTTCTTAGATGGTACCAGAAGATGAAGATATTTCCAAAATGAATAGAAATGAATTCCTCTCTTATTTACTGAATATCTTGGAAAAAGGAAAATCTCAGGTTTCGAAATGTCTCGAGATTACATCGTATGTACTCGTAAATTTTACGATCATATTTTGTAAAATATTTCAATATTCGAAGAATAATAATGCACTTGTAATTTATTGTGTTGCGAAGAAATGAATCTATTGCCCGCCCAAGTGATGTTTACTCCAAAGGAAGCTTGGGCTTCGATCCAGAGCCCATTAGCTTTGGAGAAGCACCTGTTCAAAAAGATCTTTTGGAAATTCAAGTGGACGTTGTCCCTGATTTCATAGCAATACCAGAACCTTTTGTACCATCAGCGTCACTAGAGGTTTATACATCATTTTTTGAATTTTGCATTAAAGTTAAGCGTGCATAAACTTCATGAGAATTCATTTCTTATAGGACTTTGCAATAGACTTGAAAAGTTCTAGCAGCACTGAGAGTAGCACTACTTCAACGAAGACTACTTCTGCAGAAGCCAGAGAGTCGAGTGCTTATGAGGAAGAAGAATTCTTTGAAATGACAGATGATTCCATGACTCACAATTTAGAAGAATCTTTAAATATTGAATCGGAAGAAGCTGAAGAAGAAGATAATTTGTGAAATGCTCACATCAGAATCCCATGCTCGTACATTTTTATATGAATATTTTATTACTCAAATCTTTTAATAGAGGTCCAAGTTTCATTTCTAACAAGATTATAAAATCGCTTTCCATTCTGTGATATTTTTTATCCTGTTTTATTCGATTTTGTGGTCCGGTTTGGTAAATCGTTTCACCTTCGCCTTGGTAATTTTCCTGTGAACAGAAAACAACAAAAAATTTGTTAGCCTGAGTTCCATTTGTATTTTGGAATGTAATTTGATAAAATGTAAGACGTACAAGACTCGTGTAGTTGGTGCGATGATGCTTCTTTGCTGCAGAGACTTGAAACGATCTTTGAGTAAACTGCCGCTTGGATCAGCATTTCTTAAATTTCCAGGTAATTCATCACCAAGTTTGAAATCTGGTTCCAATGGTTCGAACTTTTGTTTACTCAATTGTTTTGGCTCTACAGCTTTTCTTTCCTTGACTTTCCTACGTTTCTCCTGTAAACGTTTTACTTTTTCATCCTTAGTTTCTAAATGTTTCTTCAAAGCTCTCAGCTTATAAATATCTGAAATTTTTTTCTTCTCCACTTTGCTATGTTTTAAATTCAGAGCAAGTTTCCTCTGTTCCTTTTGTTTTCTTCTCTGTACCAGAGTCTTTTTCACATTTTTCACTGGAGGATTTACAGACTTAACAGTATTATCCTCGTCAGACTCATTTTCTTCTTTCGGTACAATTTCCATTGTGTTCTTATTTCCAGAGAGTGACAATCCTTCCGAAGATTCCTTCAGCCAATTCTGCTCCTTCTGTTCAGCTGATACCTTCTGGAACATCTTATTCGTCACCCTGTTAAGATGAGCCTCCTCTTTCATCAACTTCATTTCTTGCTCTGCAACTTCTCGCAATAGGTTTTGATGATCCTCGTACGAAGGATTGTACGAAGTGCCTGGATGTGGTGCAGTTATGGCAGGTACTGCCGTTGGCTTTTTGTGAATCGAAACAGGTATTTTCTTTTTCTTCATTCCCTTTGCGGAAAGAGTATGTCTGACAGTATCCGAAGTAAACCATTGACTATCGACTTTGTCCAACACGTTTTTTTCTTCATTCCACAAGTCTGCGTTGAATTCTCCTCTCTTGGGCTTCGCGGCTCTCTTGACGTCCGCTAATTTCTTATTCTTTACCGCAACTTTTTCTTTGAGCTTCAAACTCCCTGACAACTTTCTGCTTGCTTCCAAACGTCTCGTTATTGGGTTTTTGCGCTCCTCGATGGTTCTAACTCGATTTCTCCTTGTTATGGGGTCCTGCACCGCTGAGCTAGGCTGTAATATTTCCATGAATCGAGGTTTCGCTGACTCCAATGTGAATTTCCTCTTTGTTTTGACTTTATCAGTAAGATCATTTTCTGGCTTTGTGTCCACGATAAAAAGATCGTTGTCGCTTCTCTCAGAGAATGGCACACCGAGACGTTCCTCGAGTCTCTCGTTTTCCAAAAACGCGTCAACATCCTTGGTATCAACGTGTTTACGCCACGATCTTTTGGTTTTCTTTGAAACCCGTTTCTTTTTTGCACTCTCGATCATTCTGTCTTTTCCCAAACACAAAATTCTTCAAAATATCAAATTTGTTTTATTGATAATTAGACTATTTTTTCAACGTTCTAAATCTATTAGAATAAAATTCTTATTCAAAGCAGAGAGTGCCTCAGAACAGCAGAACAACCCACGTTGTCTCCAAAATTTTGAGGTTATATTTTCAATATTTTCATGTCAAGTGCTGACCCCTGTATCAGTTCGGAAAATATAGAAGCGGGAATATTTTAAAGTAGTTGGATCGCTGCGTGCCGTATAATCGTAAATTTTCAGATTTTCATCAATGAAAAAGAAGTAAAGATGATGGGTATATTTCACGAAATGTCCGCGTTGCCGTTTAGCGAACCTGGAAAATTTTCTCGCTGAAATAAGTATATGATTTGCACTAAATAATTTTTTTCTCCAAAACTAGACGGTAGACCAAGCTCATTTTTTTTCTGAATATTTTTTACGAAGTACTTTAACATCTTTTTTTCTATGAAAATGGTAAAAACTGTTTTTGAGTTATTTTGGAAAATGTATTTTTTCACCTTGTTTAACACGCATTTAAGTGGAAGAATTACAAAAACTCAAAATAGAATAACTAAAAAACTAGACGGTAGAATTACTTTTTTCAATCGATTTGTGAATTTTTTATTCAAAACATATTTTTCTCAAATTTTTCGTAAGAAAACAATTTTTGCGATAGAACTACGAAAATACAATTTGTCGTCAAATATTTGAGTACCAATCATTAACGTAACAGGTAATAAAATATAATACATATATAAAATTTCCAAGTTTTATCATTCAAAACATGTACATTCTTCGTCAGAAGAATAATATTTTAAAGGTGTGTGAACATGGCCCGAGAACTGTGTCCGAGTCCTGGTGAGAAAATTTTTTGATTTTCAAATTCCGATATTTGGTCCAGCAAAATTACAAAAAACTCGCGAAAGATAACATGTTTGAGCCTCATTGATAAGTTTCCGTGACTTCCATGCGAAAATTTGAAAATATTACAATTGAAAAATTTTGTTACTAAAACTCGGAAACATTTATAACCAGAAACTCGGATCGTGTTCACACATTAATCAACATCATAAACGACACCGAGTTGCTTGCGCAGCTCGTCCTCGATCTCGGCGATAAGCAAAGATTCAGCATGAGAAACTTTCATGCTTTCTTTTTTGCCGGATTTGATGCAAAGTCTGGCCTCTTCGGCCTCGAATCGCAGTCCTGCGCTGTTTATGAAATTGAAAGGGTGTCGAGCCTTGGGCAGAGGAAAGTCGATAGTTTCGGATGGAAATTCAACCCTCGTTGGACACCAAAAGGTCGGAATTTTTATAATGCCTTTGGTACCGACGACAATCGCTTCGTTCGGCAAACAAGTATATCCGCTCGTCATTATCGTTGCCAGACGTTCGTTCTCGTACACTAATGTCGCGGACATGCTCATGTCGACTCCGTCCTTGTTCAGGTGGCCACCAGCCTTGATACTTTTGGGTTTTTCACCATTGAAGATGAAGCTCGCAAATTGTATGACGTAAACACCAAGATCCAATATCGTGCCGCCTCCTTGATTCTTGGATCTTGAGTGTGGGAAAAATTTCGATCAGTGAAAATGAGTGTTGTTTTTCTTATTATCAGCTTACTGAAGTATGTTAAGTATATATGAGCAATTCCACGCCATTTCGACCACTTTTTGACCCGACCCCTTCTATTTTCAAATGTTACTATTATTATTGTTCTCAATGTTTTCTACATTCTAAACAATTTTTTCAAAGTGGTATCATGAGAAATAACCTGAGTTGAGAATTTTTTTTATCAAGTGAGAAAAAAATATGAAATAAAAAAACACCCTCCTGTAAATTTCGGAACAGAAAATATCAAAGTTTGATATAAAGAAAATAAATGAGAAGTAAAAAATGCGTAAGATAGAGAAATATTGGTTTTTTTTTGCGAAAACCTAAAAAACCATTGTAGATAAATTCTGATAATTTTTCACTATTTTTTTCTAAAAAGTACATTTAAAAACGAAAATTTTCAAAAAAAAACCGTCCCGATAATTTGATTTTTCAAAAAGTTATGACCATTGAGAAAAAAAATACCCATTTTTTTTCAAGCGTTCATAATTTTTTTTTGGTTGGGTAAAAAAGTCTGAAACAATTCTGAAAATTGTTTTTGGTGAGGTAGAAAATGGCGAAAAATTTTTAGGCAAATCGAAAGGGGTCGGTTCGAAAAGTGGTCGAAATGACGTGGAACTGCTCATATACAGGAATACTCACGTTAATCGCTCAATATGATCAAGCTTGAATCCAAAAGAAACAATGACATGTCTCACATCACCGATAGTCCCAGCAGCAATTTCTTTTTTCACCTTTTCATAGAGAGGAAAACATCGACTCCAAATCGCTTCCATGAGGAACAATCCTTTTGCCTTTGCTGTATTTATCAATTCCTGACTCTGTTTCTTATTCAAGGTCAAAGGTTTTTCGCATAGAACATGTTTGCCATTTTCAAGCATGAGCTTTGCTACTTCCAAATGTTGTGGATTTAGGGAACCAACGTAGACAATTTCTGCAAGAACAGTGTCAAATTAATGAGCTTGTGGGTTTACATATTGCAAATGAAATTGTAATGTCACTCACCAACATTAGAATCTTGAGCCAATTCTTTGTAAGAACCGTATGCAGCTTTGATATTGTGCAATTTAGCAAAGTCTTGAGCCCTGGATAATTCCTTAGCTGCAACAGCAACAGCTTGATGATCTCCTTCCGGCAGCGTTGACAAAGCGTTCACAAAGTCATGGGAAATTTTTCCAGCGCTCGCTATACCCCATCGTAGAGCCATCTGAAAAATAAGTACTAAATTTTATCATCTGCTTGAGAATGTTCTACACATATGAATTTTATGTACTTAAGAATTTATATTTAAAATTCGAATGAAAATGTAATACTTTTAAATGCAATTCCTGCTGTTTGACCTTCTCTCGAAGCAGTTCGATACTCAATTGTTGGCCATGTATTATTTGTAACGAGACAAATGGTTTATGTAATCTAAAATTTATCTTTTAAAAGATAAAGTGATTTTTTTTGCTAATCAGAATTCTGATTAGCAAAAAAAGAAACACGTCCACTATCATTGGAGCGAGAGGTTCAATTCTGATAAGACGTGATTTAATAAATATTTCATAAAAATAAACAGTTATCGTTTGCACACTGCAATGCAATCCTGCAAGTTGTACTTTCTGGAAAATTTCCATATCACGTTAACGAAACATACTGAGTGTATTTTGCGATGTAAGTAATAATAAAATTTAAAAAATGTCACAAACCTTTATTGACTTAATGTTTAAATATATACCAAGGTTGAAAATAAAAATCTGTGGTGAAAACTTGTTATTTTACATTACAATCGTTTTTTTCAAATACACGCAAAACAAAAACAAAACGTAGGTGATTGCAGCGAAATTGCGCCGGTACGATTGCATCGAAATTACGCCGGTATGATTTATGATTGCGTTGGGCTCATTGTCCCCCTGGCTCAAAAAGCCGCCCCGCGGTCATTGTTGGAAAACCGACTGATGGTAGATCTTCAATACTTTAGCTGTTGGTAAGAAAATTTTCTTCACTTCTTCCTTATTCAAACAGCTGCTTCCATTGAATTCGTTGAGTTGGTGCAGTAGCGGACATCGAAATTGTATAAATGCTTGTAAATTATATAAAAACTTTGCAAGAAATAACTACTCCAAAATGTACAAATCCGATAGTACTTACAACACGAAAATGAACTTTCAAGTACCACTGCGATCTCAAACATTAGAAAATTGTAAATATAACTTTGTATAAAAAATGACTATCGCTGGAACAATTTCGCATTATTGACGCAAATTTTACTAAGAATTTCACAAACAATAAAAAACATTGTAATTTTGGTATTTGACATCATCTTTTCTATCGAGCGTCGTTTCGCGGACGATTGTAGAATCATTGGCAAAAATAAGGGAAAATGAACCGGCACTTTCTTATCGTAGCCATGTAAGCAATAATATACTGAAAAAAATAGAAGAAATATATATCTGACAACGCAGAAAAATCGCTGTTGATTGAAAGAAACGTGAGTCGTTTCCCGTGCTTGAAGAAAATAAAACCATCTCGAAAAAGCGTGAGCGAAGAACGAGACAAGACGAAAACCCACAACGAAGAGATATGGAAATGGGAGAGCTTTTTCAGGTAAGGATTTTTTTTTTAAATGGAATCAGCGCGTCGTTGAAACAACGTTTAAATATTATGCTGGACGTAGTTTAAGGTTTCAGAATAAATGTTATATATACACCACGTGAATATTTCTAATAGTCCGCGCGATATAACGTGAAATAACTTCGCCATTATACACGCACACGCTCGCACGCACGCAAACGAACAAACCGCATACATGCACATTTCCCGGGCGCGGTGCGCGTTACACTCCGACATCTTTTGCTTGTTTTTTTATATGATAATAATAATTGTATTAATATTAATAGTAATGTACAAGTTTTGACTTTAATAGCATCTCATACTGTTTTGTGTATAATTTTTTGTATCGTTTATTTTTAGTTTCTTATTATTTTCTTCTTTTGTATTTCTTTTCGTTCTGATATTAAAAGTTTTTTCGAAAGGATAAGTTTTTGTGCCATGGGTTCCCTTGATATAATTTTCCCTCTCTCATATCGTTCGATCTCTTCACGTCGCTCTCTTAAACCTCATTGGATATATGCCATTCCTATATTTATACACTCATTACTCAGTTTTAAAACGACATCGCGTTTTAATTTTTCATCTTTCTTCTTTCCATCCTCATCGCTTTTATTCCTCTTATCCCCGGCACTGGAGTACTTTAGGTTATGTACCATTCGAACCTCTAACATCTCGCGTATACTCGCCAATTTTTTGTCGTTCATCCTCTTAGATTATTTTTTAAAATGCTCAAACCAACCATTTCTCAGTATTTATACAACACGTTATTCAAGATTATTCAAGATTAACAACAGCCAAACTTGGAATAAATTACATGGAAAAACATAATGTTTTTTTTTGTTTCTTGGCCCAGCTTTTGGAACGCGTGCGTACAAATGCCCCCAATTTAGTGATTCTGTGTGTATGTTTCGTTTAGTGTTTCGATTGCTTTGGATTATTATTATTATTATGATTATGATTATTATTACTTCGTATCAATCTTTTTATTTCATTCCTCCCAGATTATTCACTCATTTATCTTTGTGCAAATTACTCCTTCGTCTTAGTTTTTTTTTATTATCTTCCAAAAGATAATATAACAATCACAAAGCATAGCCGGTTTTGTGTGTTCGTGTGTGTATCGTTTTTGTATTCAGCGATTGTTTACACAGAAATTGCAAAAAGAATGCTTATTTTTTTTGTCTCTTATTGTTATTATGTTTTTTTGTTGTCCCTTCACCCAGCACTCTGTTTTAATCTCCTTTTTTTTGTATCTTTTTTTTTCATTGTCCCTCCCATACAATTTCGTACACCTTGGAGGCGATACTCGTAACATTATAGTTATTTTCTTTTATTTTTTTGTTTATGTTTTTCTTTTTCTTCGATTTTATGCTTTTTTATTTTTTAGTTTTTTTCGTATATTTTTTTTAACAATTCAACGCACGACTAGTAGTTGACAAATAACGAAAAATGTCTTTTTTGGGTTTCTCTCTTTTCGCGTCACAAATTTGTGCCGTAACAGAATTGTTCTTTTTTTTCCTCTCTGGCGAAAAATCACGCAAGTAGTTTTGTTTTTTTTTTCGATTCAGATCGTTTTCTTTTGCTCATTTTTTTCGTTCTCTTTAATCCTCTCCGAAGATTCTTTTTTCACACGACGCATCGTTACTGTTATTTGTAAATTATTTTGACATCACCTACGTCTCGTTATCTTACATGTAGGAGAATTTTGGGGTTTTTTTTTCTCTTTTTTTTTGCTCTTCTTTTTTTAGTCCTGAAACGCACAGTAGACTCGATCGATATTTAACATGGATTCTTCAATTGAAATTGTCTCTGAAAGCCAACAGATTTTCGGCAAGTTCGACATTCAATCTTTTTTTTTTCTTGGCTCTATATTTTTTTTGTTTGTCACACAGCATTTTTTTTATTTTCATATACATTTTTTCTCACATTCTCACAATCTCTCTCGCTCCACGTAATTCACATTTAAGAAAGGCCGTTTCGTGGAAGACACAGTAAAAAATGGTCTTGTAATGAAAAATTGCGACAACTCAAAATTTTCGAACTAAAAGTTGTTCAGTTATCTTTTTCTTATTTTGTTTTTCTTCTCACCTTCGTATTCTTATTCTCCCCCCATTTTTTCCTCTTTATACAAGAACAACGTCACTTCACGCGCAAATTCACTCATTCTGGACCTTCCACACCGTATTCATTCATTTTTTTTTCTCCTCTCGCAATCTCCGTCGTTCTCACTTCTCATTCGGAACGTTTTTTTTTAACTCTTTATGATCGAGTATTGAAATTTTTATCTTCTTAAGATAAGAGGCGATCGAGCTTCCGCACATTCGCGAGTCAAAATCCCGCCTTTTATTTACGTTTACACGGAAAACCAAATTTATCCCGAAACCGAGAAACAAATTTTCAAGAAATTACAAACACGATAAACACAAAAATTTTTTTTTCGCTAATTATTTTGCATGAAAATTCCATTTTTGGTTACCGCAATAAATTCGCAAATAAAACCTTCAGTAACTCTTTCTGTTCTCTGCTCTCTCTCTTTCTCTCTCGCTCACAAACAATCGATTTACGCAAAAAGGCTAAAATTACCGTTCAACGATCAACTGCAAATTAATATCGCGATTCTTCAGGCTCGGCTTTATCGTGTGTGTATATATATATGTATGTATAATATATATATAATCATATATTTATCAATTTTTATATGTGTGTATATATATATTCGTGTATACAATTAATCGAAAGGATAAATCGCTGTATTTTTCAAAAACTCGCGTTTCCTAACTCTCTCTCTCTCTTTTTCTCTTTCTTTCTCTCTTTATTATCAATCACTGTTAATTCTACTGACTATCGATCGAAAATAGTGGAAATAAATGCAACGCGCGACTCAAAGTCTAAAAAACTCTCGAACGAAGGAACAACGATAAAAATTTGTAACGAGTTAAATCAATTTCTAGACGAATTTACGCTTTCATCGAAGCATCGCGATTTTTTTGTAATTTTTTTTTTTTTCGAATTGTACATTCCTCGTATGAAGACTTTTTGATGAAAAGCACGAGATTTTTGTTTCTTTCCTAATTGCTCTCCTCGACTCGCTCTGACGAGCGCAGTCTTACGTTTGAGATTTTTTTCTCTCTCTCTCTAATCGCAATTTAAGTTCGCTATTGAACTCGCAAAAACTCGAATCGTGTATCTTACAAATTTACACACGCGAAATAGTTTTAAACCGAGTTCGTTAGAGCCCGCATCACGAATTATTATTTTTTTAAATACATGAATAAATAAATAAATAGACAATTTTACAAATTAGTAAAACACCTCTTTCGAATATCTATCATATACAGAAATTCTGTTATTGCGTAACGGGTTAGACCGTGGAAAATTCGTATGTATACCATTCGCCTGATATTCCTCATTTTTTCTTTATTCTTATTCTCTTCTTTTTTTTTTAATTTTTCTGATTTTTCGTCGAACCAAGAAAAGCAGATTGTACGTTCGACTCGACGATTAAACTTTTTTTTTCTCTCCTCGATAAATCATTTTGTTAGCCACTTTGTGCTTGAGTCGGATTTGGCCAGCGGTTCTCTTTTGGTATATCGATCTTCTTTTTTTTCTTAATTTGGGCAACGAGTGTCAAGTCACGTGAATCTCGCAACGAGAATGGACGTCAGCAAAAGACTAATTGACAGCCCGACGCGATTAGAGTTCCCGCAGTATTTGATTTCCATTTCCTCCGGATGGTAATTCGTGCACTTTGGTGGACGTCGACGGTAGAGTCGTTCCCTTCGTGCGGTGCACGCTCCGGGCTCCGAGATCGCTTCTATCGGCTCGATGCTCAGTTGCTTGCTACCGCAAGGACACAGTGTGTCCACCACCAAGAGTATCAAATTCGTATGTTGAATCTTTTGTACGCTGAATGGCCTGGAATTACACGAATAAAATTAATGAGTGAAGAATTTTTAATAATAGTGGTGAATGGAGAAATTGCGATTCCACTTTCTCGTTCAAGAACGAGAAATTGGAAAAGAAAAATAATTGACATTTTGAAAAGTAAAATAATTGACGTTTTGAAAAATTAAAATTAGTGTGTTCTCAATGAAAAAAATTAAGAAGTATTTCATTTGTTGCAACCAAATTGACGGATTGTATATTTAAGTACGATATTTTTAAATGTGACCAAATATATTTTGATAGCTATTTTATAATTCAATTTTTAAGACGACAAAATATGAAAATAAATGAAAATTCTCTCAGTTCAAATTGTTGAGTTGCAATATGTGGATAAAAATGTATTTTTGATGCAGTATACTGGTAACTGTTTTAAAATCAAATCTGAAATAATATGCTTCAAAAATAAATGTAAACGTTCTCTGATCATTTTGAATATGTAAATACGAAAATATTTTTGATACGAGCCAATATTTTGATAGAAAATTCTACTTTTAAATGACAAATTCTCATAGTTTTTTTAAAAACAGGATTGATCTATCGAACAAAAAATATGTGCTGGATGATATATCCGCCCAAAATAATTTTAACGTAAAAAATATTCAATTAAAATTTTTTTCAAAGTTCAGTGAATTTAATTTATTTCATGAAATTCATTTTCTGCAATTTACGTAGCAGTTAAAATTATTATTTGCAAGAAGTAAATTAGAGGCAGCTAAAAAAATCAATGAACCAAATGCCATTGAACGAACCGAATTGGTCCGGGTAACAAAATGTTTTTTTCACCGACAGGTATTTGTGAAAAAAACTGACCTTTCGCATCGAGTGACATGACAATTGGTGAGCTTTCCTTTCAGTGGATTGCTCTGTCCGCTCGTATTGAGCCTCTCGGGTTGAAGTATGTACAGATCGGTTTTCTTCTCGCACGAGCGTAATTTGTGCAACGGATATTGGCTGGAGGTGGCATGTGTTGCCGTTGGGGCCGCCGGGGCAGGTGCAACTGCCGGAAACGAGGCGAAAGAATCGCTTCCCGGAGTCGGATCACCTTCCCCCAAACTTGGCGAATACGGATCAATTCCATCCTCTTCTTGAACTGAAAATCGTCCTTGTATATCAGAACAACATCCAAATATATTATAAACAAATAGACACAAGCTGGTTAGAAAAAAAATTCACTTAAAATATTGGAATCAATAAACAAAAAAATATTTTAACAGGATTACGTAACTAATTCATGAAACACAATTAGGGCATTAATTCAGTGGATTTTCTATAATATATTTGAGAACTTGAAAATATCCAAACTTTTTTTTATAAAAAAATTTTGTCAGGTCATCTTTTTCCTAATTTAGCGAATACTTATCAATTCTATCGTCTTCTTTAACTAAAAAATTATTGTTCTACATTTCAATGGTATCCAACTACATAAACAAGTAAATCCACGCTGGTTAGAAAAAAAAACATGAGAATCCATGTAAATAAAATTTAAATTTTAATAGGATTTTTTAGTAAATTTTAAAAACTTCCAAGCTCTTAATTTCTAGCAAGAATTTGATTCCGGATCACCTTCTTCCGAACTTTGCGAATCAATTCCATCCTCATCTTGAACTAAAAAACCATCCTTCTATATTACAATAATATTCCATCCAAATATATAAATAATATAGTTAGAAAAATATTGGATAAACAAAATTAAAATCCACAAAAAAATAAATTTTGACGTAAGATTTTTACGTTAGAAACTTTTTCATTATATTTAAGAAAATACCAAACGTCTGAACTTTTAATTCATAACAACAATTTTGTGAATCATTTCTTCAGACGTATTTCTAATAAATAAAAATTTACCCGTATTATCCATTTTTTCAGCCCACGTGAAAAATGGACTCCAAGCTTCTTGAAGCCCCAGACTGGTCAGGGTATTCCAGAAGACACCAACAATAACGGAAAATATTTTTGTTATCGACGCAGCAACGATTCGAGGGGCTGATGACAGATATGGCTCTTGAGGAAGACAAACGCCTTGGTAATCAACCACCGTAACTTTTCTGAAATTTGTCCAAATTCTATTTATTCGCTGTTTTATTCATTATTATTTATTATTATACTCGTACTATTATTTTTTTAAATTATATTTATTGAAAATTTCAGGTTTACCGATATATTTTGTCCTGAACCAAAGAATCCATAATAGTGCCGTCGATTTCACCAAAAAATTTGCCAGTGTGCTCATGACGTTCGCTAATTATGATAAATCCACTGTTATCGAGAATATAACAGTCAAGCTCCTCGGAAGCGCAATTTTTCTTACACTCGACGCACTGTAAAAATAAAAATTAAGAAAAAATTTTAGCGATCGAAATGCTGTTTTGAAAAAATGCCTTTTGAGTAAAATATTTGTGTCACTGGCTCGAAAAAGGTTCGAGGTCGAGGTGGAAGGAAAAAAACGTAAATTCTCATACCGTCGAGGTGGTATTCATAAAATGCGATGCCAGAGAGGAATGATTAAACTGCAGGCCCACCACTGCAGCAGGTGCTTTGTAGGTTTTTCCTTCGAAAAATATGGCATGAGTTGCGGTTACCAGCGGCTCCGAAAGTTCAGCTAAAATCAACGATCGAACATTTATTTATTGCTATATTTTATTAATTTGGTAATTTATTTATTTCAGGATTTCTATCTTGATGATGGAACATTTTTTTTTGTGGTGAAGGTATTTCGAAAAAATCGAAATTTCAGATTATTTTACCGGCGTTGAAGGGTACACTGAAAACGAAGCTTTCAGGCTCGATGGCGTGTTGTTCCGCGGCCCTTTTGTACCACGACATGTCCATGGCTCGTTTGTTCATTTCAGCGAAATTCCTGAACGATAATTCAAAACTCGAGTATATAGATTAATAATGTATAATTTAGGAATAAAAAAATTGCAAATATTTTGCAAAAATTTGGTGAAATTGTTTCAGTAATCTTCAAGGTAATTTTTTAAGAATCGATTTAAAAACAATCTAATATACATGTTGGGGCAGACGAGTTATGTACCGAAAACTTTCCATCAAGCAGACGATTTTCATAGAAACTATTCAACTATTTGCTCTGCAATTTTGCACGAACGTAAAGGAAATTTACACCGTTGATTATTTCGAACTTTCAAATTATTTTAAGCCATGTTTGTAGATTGAGAAAAGTCAAGATTTTATTATAAAAATTAAAATACTCTTTTTTTTAAATGAAAAAATCTTGAGATATCAAATGAGTAAAATTTTCAAACATGGACGTGGATTTAATTTTTTAATTCAATTCCAAAATATTTCCTTGAAAACGTTCGTATTAGAATAATTGGTTAAACATTAAATAATGAAAATATTAAAAAATAATATTTTAACTTATTTTGGAGGTTTGAAAATATTTTGGTCGATGTAATTTACGTTTGGTCATCGGGTTCCTTGTAGCCGTCGTGATCGTGCCACCTCAAAAGGCCACTCCTCGTTGCAATGAAACTCCTTGCAACCCCGAATCTACCCTTTCCTTGGCTGCAAAATTTCATTTCGCTCGAATTAGACTTCGAAGATAACATTTTTTGTTCTTAATCGTTATATGTACCGGATATTTACACTCTTATGAATAATATTTTGTGTGCACATTTATCGAGTATGCGCGTACGTGTCTGCGATAATGTGATTACATTTTTGAATATACTTTTCCTCATTTTTAGAATCGAAAAAATTCACTTTTTTTAAAATTATTATTAATATTTTTACATTTTCTAAAGACAGGAAATAAAAATTATTAAAAAATTGTCAGTTTGGCAATATCTTTTTTGCAACTAAAAACTCACCACTGCTAAGAAGTTAAAAAAAATTAATCTAAAGACACGACAGTGTCTTAACGCCAAGTAACAAAAAAACCAAAAAGTATTGATTACAATAACAGCAAAATTTTTTTCTTTAATCTCGACACAAATTAAATTATTCAATTCATTTAGCACATCGTTTGAAATTAAATCTTACGAAGTATTTATTGTCTAAAGAGAAAAAGAAATTTACCATGATAAAATAATTATAAAAAAAATTCAATGAATATTGATGCCATATGAATTGTACTGAACAAGCTGCAATGCGAAAACAACTATTATGTGTGTGTTTTTTTTTCGAAAATTTGCGTTAAACCCAAATATTCAACGAGATTGATCTTAAGTAAAAATAAATGCGTGTTGTTCGGCAACACTGTCTTTACCTGAGAAACAAGCTCACTCTCGTCAGACAATTTTCTCACGTCTTTTGGCACGCAAAAGATACTGAAACTGTAAAATTAGAGGCCAGGAAATCCTGACGACTATTTTCCTTTCTCTTGAACTGCTGATAAAATATTTGCAGTTGACCGTTCAAAAATTCACAAAATAAAAAATTTAATTCGCTTGTTTCAACGTTTATTGGATTTTTAATTTATTTTTGATTCTAGACAAATTTCATCAAATATTTAAAAAGACTGTCAAAAAATACCAAATTGTTGTAATTATATTTACACAGTGAACATGAAAAAGAATTGATGAATTGTGCAAAATTTGTCTTAACAAATTGACAAAATTCGTTTCATTGATGGATGAAAGTTGACGAATCAAATGTCTGAAATATTTCGATTGTAATGAAAAAAGAATTGGATAACGAAACAAATACAAAAGTGGAGAAGCTTTTTTTTGTTGATTTCTGGGACTATCGATTAAAATTGAACAGTGGACTTACACGTATCGAGTTCGAAAGATTCGTTGCTCTGTCTCCAAGCTGGATAAAGCCCTGAAGATCATCTGTTACACTTTTACAGTTTCACCATCGAAACAGAAATCGAGAGAGGGGAGACAGAGATACAATCAGGGTCAGAGACAATTGCTTTTTTTTTCATTTTCTATCTCATTTTTCTTTTCATACTTTTGACTTGCTTTTTTTGCTTTTGCCATTTTCATTCTTTTTTCTCACCCGCCCGTTATTCCGGTAACTCGTACATTTTGGGGAATTTCTCATATGGACGATCTCTCCTAGAAATAACATTACGTCCGTATGTTTCGAGGATCCTCAATTCGCGATTCTCTTTTTATTCTTTTATTAATTGACAAAGAATTTTCTCACTTAAAAAAAAGATCGGAAATCGCGAGGTTACTTTTTGAATCGAAAAACCATCATGTTCTTTTTTTTCTATCGAAAAAACGTCTCTTCGTTTCTCTTTTTCAAAAGTTTCTTTTTTTTGCAATTAGAGCGTAACCCGCGTCCGTGTCTTTTTTCATTTTCCAAGTCTCGCAAGCACTGGGAAGGGAAGTCTCGAGAGGATTCTTCGAGACGATCCTTTTCAGTGAATCGTAGAAAAAAAGGAGAAAAAAAGAAAGAAAAAAGAGAGAGAGAGAGAGAAAGAAAGGAAGATAAATAAAGAGACAGGTGCGCATGACAAGACTCGCATACCAAGAATAAAGAAAGACATTACGACAATTTTGCATGAAACAACGATATCCGTGTCTTCGTTATATCCCCCCAAATTCATCTTTGGGGAAGAAAGGAAGAAAAAAATAAACAGGTGAGGAAAGAATCGTCAATGGTTTCGTGGCCTCGGAGCTTGAGCTTGTTTCATTTTTCTATATTTCTATTTTTTTTCTCTTTTTTTGTTGAAGATCGAATGCTTGTTAAGGATTTGCAAATGAATTTTTTGGTGAGGCCGACTCTTTACAGAAAACGAAACCTCACTTTTTTTTTTCGTTCACAAAAAGTTCCGGCCGAAAGTTCCAAACGCAAATTCTGATTTTAATTTATTCTGGCAGTAAAGAAAACGTCTTTTTGGATCTCGCGCGAATTTCAAAGCGTTCGAGAGGACGATTCTTCGTGCGTTGAAAAATTATGCTCGTTTTATTTTTATTTATTTTTTAAAAATTTTTTTGCGGCATAATATCCATGTGTGGGAAAAAAAGAGATAAAAAAAATATTAGACACGCACACACACACAAAACCATGGTGAACTGCGAATATTAATAACAATAAATATTCAGATATATTTTGGAGGCTTTTGCTTTCGGTAGTACGGTATCTGCGGTGTCGCAATTCTGGCATATTTACCGTGCAAATATACTTGCGTGATTAACGTGAACGTTTTTTTTTAAACATAGATTTGTGCATAATAAATTACCTGTGCAGTAGAGCCATCAGTATGGCAATTGGGCTGGCGGTGGAGACACACAATAATAATAATAATAATAATGTCATATAAAAACGTATGCAACAAAGTATAAATATTCAATGGAAAATGAAAAAATAGTGGTGGTGTGTTCCTCGTCATACAAACAAGGTGCAGAGTGCTTTTTCAACAAAAAGCAGCTGTTTCATTTTTTTTTCAAAACGATCTTTTCCTTTCCCGAATTCTTAATTTTGTGTTCACTTTTATTTAATGTTCTCTTTGCACATTTTTTTGAATTTTTTGATGTTATTTTTTTTGCTTTATACATTTTTTAATATTCAATCGCTTTTTATGCTTCCATTTAATATTTTTTCGCTCCTGGAATCGAATGCCATTTTTTCTCAAAAGAGGTTTTTTTTTAGAATGATTTTAGAATTTTTTTCCGCCCCTGTGTACGCGATTGACTTTTGGTATTTAAGTTTTTGTTGCAAAATAAATTTTTTGGCCATTTTTTTGGCATTATTGATTTTTGTTTTTTTTTTCGTCATTTGGTCAAGATCGTAAATAGTGCTTCGTTTCTATATTCGAGTTGCTTTGGCTTTTGTGCATTGATACTGGTGCTCGGGTGAACAAGTATATTTATGGCAGAGCATGCGTTCGCATATCCTTCCCCCGCGATCGATCGACTTACCTCTGATTCTCTTCCTTGTGCATCGTACTACTGTCCCTATTGTTAAATCCACTCGTCACTATTGCGTCCAATGCAATAGATTGTACAAGCCTTTTGTCACCTGCGTAACGAAAAAAAAATCATTATTGCCCAACATTTTTGTTTATCATCGTGGTAATGATTTTATTGGTTTTAATTGAAATTGGAACTTTCGGTATGGTCAAATTGATTAATTAAATTTGGTCTAAAAATCTCGAATTAATGATGGAATACTCATTTTAATTTATATCAGTAGTTTCGGTATGGTGAAGGTAGGAAATTTAGTTTGGACTAGAAATCTGAAAATCGCGACGATTCTCAAGTTATTTAATTACGAGGATTTGAATGGACATATTTGGATCGTAAAATGACACGAGCAATCCATTGAGATCAAAATTTTCAGATGTATAGTTACTCAGTTTTATTCGAACACTATTCATACTTTATTAAATAGTGTGGCTGAACATTAAAGCTAGTTACCACTTTTTGCATTTACTACATTTTTTAAATATTTAATTTAATATTTAAAAATTTGATTGGGAGACAAGAAATGTATACAGAACTTTTTTCTTTTGAAAAAGTATGAATATTCAGATAAATTTTTAAGGTTATTTAGTATGCGTTTTATTAAATTTATCAAAATTGTAAGACATGATCGAGTCATAATCAACCTTTTATAAAAAATCAAAAAAATCGTCACTTTCCAAATTTGATACGATGATAACAAATCATTTAAAGAACATGAAATTCAAATCTTAAACGGAAGCAAAATTGATAAATATTTTGCGCTCAAATCAATTAATTTTGTTGAATATTAGCTAATGAATTGCTGATAATATTCTAAGAGGATGAAGGCAGAATTTTGTCCGATTTTTATAAAATAATTTTTAATAAATTTGTAAGATGAAAATAATTTTTCAAAATTGTAACAAATGGTATACGTACAATAATATGCATCCTTGTCAGGCTTGCTCGCTTGTTTATCATGCGAGCCTGGACTCCGTGGTCTCAGCGACATCCACTTCCAGCCTGGCATACGGCTGCGAGACAAAAAGTGGAGTAAACGCTCCTCTGGGGTAGCAAATTGCTTCGTCGATGCCGAACTGTACTCGCAGTAGACCCAATCAGGGTGTACTCTCCAATTTGACCCATTCAAATAATCGGTCACTGAAATTTTCATTCCTTATAATTATTATAATTAATTATTTCATTTAAATTACATAAATACCATTTTTTTTGTAATCAATATTTACCATTAATTATTTCCAATTTTATTTCCAGTTCGGCAATGACTTCATACATGCCATAACCTTCAGGCAATGATAATCCCAGGGAGAACGGAGTCCCTTCGATCGGTTCATAAAAATAATTGTGTTTTCTTATCGTGACCCTCTTCTGCAAATTTCGTCAAAAAAAGGTGTAAGTTAAAATTCATTTCTTATTTTATTTTAAGTTTAATTTCCTTAAGGGGAGAGTACTCTTTACAATTACAAGAAATCGATGTTTAAATATTTCGCAAGTTCAATATATTTGAGAAAATATTGGAAAAAAAAATTGAGATATAAAATATTTACGGAATTATTTTTGAAAAAAATTTTAAACACGATCATCTCAAAACTGCATTCACAAAAACTAAGTCATATTAAATTTAAAAAAAACCTGTCATTTGAACATTATAAAAGAATAATGTCAAGAGTTTAAAATGATGAAACTATTTCGTCACTTTAAATAAAATTTCTAACGACGACCCATTTTCAAGCATCTAAAAGGAATTCTCTCTCCTTAATTTCAAGTAATTTTTCAAAGCATCCATAAGTGTACGAACCATGTCATCGTAATGCATTTTGACAGCAAAGTTAGTCTCTCCTTCCTTTTGATCGATCATTCCATTCCGGAGCTGGGCGCATGAATGGATAGAACATTTTAATTCGAGTAATTTATTCTCAAAGACCGTTGATGAGATGATGAAGTCTTAATTGTTACCTCAAGAAGAAGAGAATTGTTCAAGAAATGAGAGGGTCCATCGTACTCTGCTAATTCCACTTCGGTCAAGTCAACGCTAGTATATTTTGGCTTCAAAGATTCCGAATACTAGAATAAGAAGAATGAAGTTTAAAAATCTCAGGGACGTGATGAGATGACAATGATGAGAATATTTTAGAGGTGACTCACGTTTGGACTTCCCGGCTGGCGTTTGCGTACACGAAAAAAATTGCGTTACAGCCGAAATTCAACCTTGTGTCAAAAAGAATTGTTTTTCATGAAAGTAAGAAATTATAAAATGTTTAACTCACGAGTGGACGCAAATCTGGATGATACAGGACTCGACCATTGTTGTCGACAATGAACGAATATCCATTTACGCCGAGCTGGAAAAAAAATAAAAATATAAAATTAAATCACAAATGATGTTCATGTTATTGTAAAAAAATTAGAAATACAAGGAATGATTCTTTTTTTTACGAACAAGGTGAACTGTGCTCTTGTTTAAGGATGTACTTGCATGTCATGAATTTAACAATAATTTAAAGATTATTGTGTGATTAGAATTTCAAAAAGTTCCATGATTTAGGAATCGAGATACTTATTGTTAAGATTTGTTAAAAATCCCTGGGACGGATCCTTATCAAAATTGCTATTTGACATGGTCTTTGGGTATCTCTACCACTGAAAAGTGAAATATTTCTAAATTTCTGGCACACGTTGTGATTAGCGAACATGGTCAAGCCAATCCAATATGATGATTTTATCTTTATTTTATTTGTGTATAAATATACTATCCAAACGCTGTAACGCTCGTGCAAGTACATTTTTAAACTACGATTTTCGTTATCAGCAGTGAGTTCACAATTAGATTTATTTCTCGATTTTGCCATAAAAATTAAAATCGAAGAAAATCCAAATTGTAAGAATCGTTCAACTTTTTAATCATTAATTATATTTCGACCAACCTTGTACGCAGGTACGAGCTTTTGAACTTCTTCCACTGGTACGTCCGTGCCAACGATACCTAAAATATTCGCGCTTTTGACCTGAAAATAAAAAAAATTAAATTTTATAAATCCTTCGAAATTTATTTTCTAAAGAAAAATTTAAAAAAATAATATAAACATTCAAAGTACCGTATGATTTCGTCGATCCAAAATTGGTGCAGTGACAGACGTCATCAACTGGCCTCTGCCTTCCGCGCCAAATCTGCCGCTCTGCACAAACCATATTCAATTAATAAAAATTTTAAAACATCGTTAACGCAGAAGATAAAATGTCTGATTTAAATCAGTCAAACAAAAATAATTGAAACCCATTTTATCTTTTTTTTAAGTCATTAATAGCTGTCTTGTCCTCGCATGAGATTGAAAATCAGGTGATTAGAGATGAAAATGTACCTTTCCACCGATGTAGGCGGGTGTCCAATGAATCGGATGATCATGTTGATACAGAACCATAGGTCGTGCCAATAGCTTCACGTACTCAAACACCCTGTTCTTCACATCTTCCAGAGAAGTTATCCTTGCGTAAAAACCTGCGTATCCAAACAAAACGAAATCTAATGTACCATTCGAATGACGAAAAGTAAATCATCTGTCGAAATCATGCATACTTCATTTCGTCGGAAAAAGGAGTGAAATAATGATGAAAATGTGTTGGGTCCTGAGGTCATAACTGAATAAGAAACACATTTTCAAAATAACAATACATTTTTGATTTCGCATAGTCGCAACTATTGTGAACGAAATTTAGTAAAAGTGTTCAACCAAAGCTCCATAGTGACAAATCAAAATTTCAATGACACCAATCGTGAAGTTTTATCCAAGTGTCACTAATTATCACTAATTATAACTCCCCACCTCACGACGTCGTCTTAATCTTTAGCAACCACTCTCGTTGAAAATGAGGCAACATCCTGTTTGCAATCCTAAGACGTGACAGTGTCTGTTTAATGATATAAATGAGACATTACCCTTGTTCTTGCAAGCGGTGTCCATGAGGTCAGGACTCTTGTCTCCACCCACAAGATAAGTGAAGATCCTGACGGGCATATGTGGCCAATTGTACCGTTTGATGAGCTCCTGGGAAGGAGCTTCGGTGTTCGAGGTGATGAGCATGATCGCCTGGTTGCACTGGGCACCCAGGTTGCTCTTGTTGTACTTCGCCAGGATGTCAAAAGCGGTGTCGAGAGCAGCGGAAACGTTCGATGCAGCTTCCGGTTGTACCGTGTACAGCGAGTCCTTGAGTTCTTTGACATTCTCCGGAGAGGCTTGGACAAGACTGTCCTTGAAGCACTGGACGGTCTCCTCGGCATTCTCGCCATAACGATACACATTGACATAATCGTTAGGTCCGAGCGTCTCGAGGATCAGCTTCGTCGTGGCTATGGCGAGACTTCTCGTATGCCTGGAGCCAAAACTTCCGCTGTCGAGAATTATCGCCAGGTCCTTCGGGCTCGTTGCCGCCCCTACGAACCAGTCCAATAACCGGAAATCGAACACCTCCGGCTTTCCGTTCGAAGATTTGCCCTTTGACCCTTTTTCCGTTGGTGGCCAGGCCGTTGCTATTTTTAATCATCCAATTAGTACCTTTCTATTATAATTTAATTATTACGTTAACTAAATTCATCGTTCCATATCATTTTTGTATTTTTGGTCAATTAGAATTTTGGATTCTTGATTATTTTAATTCTACATGTTATCCATATCCATTTTGATTTGATGTCTATTTTTATACGAATCAATTAGACTTTTGATTTTGATGTATATAAAAATAAATTGCCGCATGTATGTAAACTCATCACTTGAGAACAACTCGAAAGAAATTTGTAGAAAATTCATCAGAAGAGAAAATTTGAATTGTTTTTTTTATGTAAAAAATTACGGATTATACTGGTTGGGGCGTTTCGCACTGTGATTATCAATTTCAACGTTGCTCAAAAATTTGATATCAACATTGTTTTTATTCATTTTTTTAATGTAAAAATTTATTGAATTTTTGACAACGTCTGCAGGATTAAATTTTAAAAATTTACTTATTTTTCATAATTATTAATATTCGTATTTTGTATTTGATTTTGATTTAACATTTTGACATTTATTTAGAAATATTTTTAAAAACTTTACCCGGAAAACGCCTCAAAAAACCGGACGTAGCTCCGAAGTATTGCCAAGATAGTGTAGGATCGCTCTCGTAATTGTTTACGAAAATAAGATCAAGGTTGTCGCTCCACAGCAAGTCCGCTGCGACCTCGTCGTCTGTTGCAAAAGAAAATAAGGAGAATCGGAGTTTAAATTTGTAAGCGGATTACGATGGATAGAGATCGCGATAAGCTTTCGGAGCTTACCTATATCTTGGACTCCGGGTGGCAGGAGAATAGATGAGAGATTTACATTTACGTGCAATCGATCAAAATGACGATTCGGTATTAGGAACATTTTGCGAGATTCATCCGCTCCTTTGCTCTCCTCGCTGTTGATGCTCAGAGTGTGCGATAAATAGTATTTGGGCGATCCATTCCCGTCTTTCGGCGGCGATAGCGAGGCTTGCTCGGCACTCTCGACCAATCTCTGCAAAGTTTGTCTCATTTTTCATCTTGATAAATTAAAATTCGTTTCTTTTTTCTTTTTTAGCGAAACTTCATTAGGGAAGTTCCAGCTGGGATTGAAGCGGAAATTCGTGATCCCTTAACTTTTCATTATTCAACTTGCTAAGATTGTACCTAACGTCGCTTGCTTCTTGAATTTTTTTCAAGGTGATGTTTAAACTATACGAGATGAAGAGAGACAGATACAAAGTGGGTTTACTATTTTCTCAGAAATTTTTAATATTTTAGAAAAAAAGAAGAAAATTGCATTTCTCTTTGATGAAAGGACATCAACATGATTCTTTTTTTGAAATTTATGTCACAAACTTTTTTAAAATTTTGAACAATCCTTTTTTGATAAGATAAAATTTTAAAAAAAGGATAAAAATATTTTGTAAAAATTTATGTTAAAATAATGTGCAAGATTTTAATTATTTAATTAATTTTACCATAACAGCATTTTTCTTAAAGTCCATCATGTTTTTAACTTCGGCAGCCATCTCTCTGACGAGCATTAATCCGTCCTTTTTCGCGACGCTTGCCTCATATTTGTGATACCTCTGCAATTCAAATTAATATAAAATATTTACGATGGGCCGGCACATAGAAATTATTCAGTTAGCGGATATAGCAATTTCTCACCCTCTGTATATCGCTCATTTTGGTCGCCTGTCGTCCAAACTCCCAAAGATCGACCCCGAATTTTAGGGCCCAGTTTCTAACTCTGTAAAAAATTTTATTTTTCCAATGGGATCGTCAAAAATGTAAATTATTGTTATTAAAAAATTATAAAAATTTAAATCACAGGAAAATTCATTAATACATTTCACAATTGTTTGATAATCAATTACGATAATTTTCATAAAGTGGACAATGTTTCTAGTGGACAAATTTGATTTAAAAATTAACTTTCGCTTGTGATTGCTCTTAAAAAATAAATTTTATTTGTTTACGGTCACGTTTTTAAAATTGATGGTTAATAAACGATGTAATCAAGGACAGTGAGTACTCCTCATCTACTTGTCATAAATTTAACTTATAGAATGGAAAACCGAATCTGTAATGGGTGTCAGTGAATTAAAGGTCAACTAAAGGTGCACATCACCAGCACCAAACACAAGTTACTGAAATGTACTTCGCATAATATTTTACGTTCTGCATTTCTATATTTGTCAAGCACAAACATATTACCTATTTCAAAAATTTTACAAGAACTAAAAAAAATATTTAAAATTATTTCTTCACAAGGAAATTAAAACGAAAAATAAATTTCATATATCAACTATAAACAGTTTATTTTCATCTTATTTTCAATGTCCATCTAGAGCTTTCATGAAATACACCCTATCATGGTGCCTTCTTGAAGAAATTAATTAAAACAAATTCTTTCGTCAAAATAAAAAAGTGACACTTTTTAGTATTTCTCTTAACTAGAAACCTCTCATGTAGATATCGTAATCTTAGACCCCTGCTGATAATCCTACATTTCGTATAATTAAAAACAAAACGCGAATTAAAAAAAATGAAACTTGACAAAAGTAAGTACCGGAGGAAAAAAGAGGAAGGGCGGTGGGTGGAAGATCGCTTGTAATTCCGAGTATACTCGTGTGGGTGGGATTGTAATGCGTGAGAGGATTATACATTCTCGTGGTTGTTGATGCAGATGTAGTAGCGATGAGCGCCTCCGCGCCACGTTTGACATTATACGCGCCAGTTGTATATGAATGATATACGAGACAGTCTATCCGCGACATATATCTCCCTGCGTGAAAACGCCTCTTATTCCCTATATCTGTGTTTGAGGACCAATGCCGATGCTAATGGCGTAACTCCAGGATCCGGCGATCATCCCTAACTCGTTCCGAACGCCTCTGCGTGTACGACTAACGTACGTCCCACGCGATTCATATCTTTTCCCTAGACTCTCTCTTTCCGTCTAGCGTCGTCTGCGCTGATTGTGAAAAAAATTGTATAGTTTCAACGATGTAGCTTGTAATTTCTTTCGCTATTCAAATTCCCTTAGACCCTCATTCTTTCCGCGTAACGTCGGCTGCACTGATTGTGAAAAAAATTGTATAGTAGTTTGTGCATAGTTTATAATTTCTTTCACGATTCAAAATTTTTCGCTGCACTCTCTTCTCTTTCCGTTGAGCTTCACCTGCACTGATTGTGGATAGTATTGTATAGTACTTTCTACTATTATAGTATACGATTCATTTCGCTAGTTATAGTTTTTTTGTAGACTCTTCTTCTCCACCTATAGATTCGTCTGTACTTATTGTGAAAAAATGTATAGTATTTCCAACTATAGGGTATGATCCGATAAGAAGACAATTCATAATTAGTGCAACCATACCATAATAGAACCCATGAGTATATTTCATTCTACTATAATATAGTGTGCACTATAATATAATCACTAGTCTTATCGGCAATTATATGTATCAATTATGCTTGTTTTAATGATTTTTTTCAAGAATAACTTTCGGTATACCCTAGTAGAGTATATAGTGCACTATTATACAATAGTTATAGTATAGTATTATAGTTCAGCATTATAAGTATGAGCAATTAATATTACTGTTTTGGCATTTGGCGTATAGAACAGTATATACTCAGTCTCTATATTCTTTATTTGATCTCATTACTGAAACTATCATTAATTAGTTTCAATTATCATAAATCATGATTACACGTAACCTATTTTTTTTTATTCTCTCTTTATAGTTACGGAAAAAATGAATATTAGATGCTTTTCTACCGATCTATCTCACATGTTTGTAAACTCTTTCGCTTACTATTTCCATGTTCATCGCGATATTCTTGTATTCGTGTTATTATCGTTACTTCATATCTTCAGTTTTATTTTCGTAACTTTGCATGAAGCTATAAATTGATCCCCCATGGAAAAAAGCGTCTATCACGGCTATCTTGCCAGGATCGAGTCCGTGAGGTGGCGCGTTCCGCAGGCGTGTGTCGCACGTTTCGTCACGAAAGCGTGATCCGACTCCGTCGAATCGCGATGAATCGACCGGGACTTTTTATTCATAAATCAAGCAAATTGACGATAAATCGTACAATACCAAGAAAAAAAAATTCCCACTAGATCTAATTCTTTCGATATTTACAATCGGTATGAAATAGGTCATAAAATATGATGACGATTTTCCATTCAAAAATTTCTTCTTCATTTCTTCATTTTGTGTTTTCTAATAGTGTTCAATTAAGGACCAATGATATTTATAAAAATTAGATAAATACTTCATAAATTTGTTAGGTACAAAATCATTTGAAGCTTCTGATGATAATTTTCATTGAAATTTCCTCAAACTTTTATTCGACTTTGCATATAGACTTTCTGCATTTATCCATCGGAAGGGCGTGAGGGGGAGGACGTCGCGACTACCACGCCGTACTACGACGAGATTTCATATCGAGATCTCGATGCGTTTTAACACTAGACCGCCCCTCCCACCTTTCAGTCACGAAAAGCGATTATTTCTCATTTCATCGAAATCCTTATTTCTTCCCGTTCAAATTACCCCTTTCACATTCGTTATTACGACGAGCAATCACATTTCCGATTACGAAGAAAAATGTATGAAAAAATTACAAAATTTTTTTCTTCCTCTTTAATTCATAAATACTATAAAAAAATACTTTTACTTACGACATGTGAGGTATGTCCTCCTCCTGCTGCTGACTGTTGCCCGAATGAATGAAAAACAAAACGACAAAGCAGGCTATTCCAAAAAATCGATTCTTCGCCCCCTTCATCTTGACGAAAACTTTTGTACGAATTTTTTTTAAATTCTGATATAATCAATTTTTCGGGCTGATCTCCCGTCGTCTATCGATCCCAAGCCTTTTATATCTCGTTGTATTATGTCATCGGGAAGTCTCCACGTGCGCCTTCTCCCTAAATACACGAATTTTCGAGTCTCTCTTAGGCCTCTCTCGCAGAGCTACGCGATTCTTATTCTCCTTTCTCTTCTCTTCTCTTCTCTCCTCCCCTATGTGTTATCTTCTCTCTTTCATACACCGCGAAAACTCCGCTCTCGAAAACTTTTCAAGGAAGACAATGGTGCACTCTCGGGGGCAAGCGTTCTATAAATTCGTTTTATTTTTAGCTCCTTGATATATTCCCCCCGATCCGACGTAACGAACCTTTCTAAGGATTTAATATTATTTTATTATCGCGATTGATCTTTGTGCTCTCCTTTTGATATGATTAAGTTATGTCATAGATATGTTAAACAAGATTATCCCTTTTTTCGATGCTCGTGTACGAACTTTGTCGATGTCTTTCTCTTTGTTCTCCTCGTTTGCGAGCTTTCGCAACACATAAGTGAAATAATAATTATAATGATAATAATAATAAATAAATAACGCACGATTATATCCGTACGGTATATTGTTGGTTGATTTTTTTAGGTGTCGCTGAGCCCTTTGATCGGCTTATTTCGTAAGGTCGCGTTGATCGCGTTAGGCCAGCCTCGGCGCACAATTGCAATCCCGAGTGAGCCTCTCCTCCGATAACATATATCTATCTCAAGGTGAAAACAAGTCGGGGAGAGTAAAATAGAGATATCCAAGTGGTACGTCGTCGCGACACGTCCGCGAACTCGCACCCTCTAACGGTCGCACGCATCAACTCCTCACGCACATACGAGCGTCCGCCCGTTTCTTCTCTTTCCTCGGGGATTTTTTTTTCTTCCTTCTCTTCTCTTCTCTCCCGTGTGCGACGAAAAAGCTCGTCCGACCGATATGCGATTTCCACTCCAATTTCTTTCCTCTCCCGTCGCTGTTTCTTTTTTCTTTTTCCGTCACAGAGCTTTTTTTCCTCCCCTCTGGTAACGTCTATCACTGTTCGTCTCCAAATGCGCGATACTTTATCACGCTATCATCGGTCTCGCGATAACGTTTCGGCTCGCGAAAGAACATTTCGCAAAAATCGTTTCACGCTCTATTTCCTTCGGTGACTCGTGCTCGCGATACGCTCCGAGGAACAAAACGACTCAACGATTCAGCACTATAACGACGTGAATATGGAAAAATCCATACGAGCTTTTCTTTTTCATTCGAATATTCCTCTCTCGAGTTATTTCTCCCGTTCACTCATCCTTTCTTCCACTTTTAAACATCACTCCCGATGAATCGAAGAAGTTGCACATTATTAATGAGTAAACTCGCATCATACGATTACGATGTGTCTCGTTATCTCCTATATTTCCGGCACGAGGGATAAAAAAACCCGCCTACGCCGCGATTTCGGGGAAAGCGTAAGAGGCGACGCGCGACAGAAGGGAAAGAGGCGTCGTCGTCGTCGTCGTCGTCGCCGTCGTCGTCGTCGTCGACGTTGTCGTACTCCGTCGTGTTCGTTTCTCGCGTATATAGAGAGCGTTGGGGGCTCGCTCGTTTACCCTGAGCGCGTAGTACGATCCTACGTGTGTAGGCGCGTAAGATACGCGGAGCGAGAGAGAGAGAGAGCGCGAAATGGGAAGTGAGCGAGACAGAGACAGAGAGAGAGAGAGAGAGGGCGAGAGAGGGACACAATCCTTCCTCGTATATTCTCTCTTGGTCGTCGTTTTATGACGGATTCTCGCAAATACGCGGCGAATCGAAGGAGACGCGGGAAGGGAGAGGGCACAGGGAGGGGAAGAAGGAGCTTTCGGCGCGCCCCTCCCAAGCGCGTGCGGAAAACCGGGGCAGAATGGGAACGTCTCGCTCGCCCGAAGACGCTGCCGATCGGGCGTCGAGCTTGCAACGCCTCGCGCTCACCCTCCGAAAACTTTTACTCATGTACCCGCCGATTTACGAGCTTTTTCCTCCTCAACGCTGATTCCACGGGTTTACGAACGCTGAGTCCAATTTTTCACGATCATGCTCAATATTTTTTCGTTTATTGTTGTTATTATTATTATTATTATTATGTTTATTGTTATTGCAGTTGTTATTATTATTATTGTTTAATTGATATATATTATTGTCTCGTATTTTATTGTCCCTCCGCCACGATTATGGGAGCTTTCATGAACGTGAAAGGGATTTTCCGTTCCTCCTTCGCGCCTCGTTACGCGAAGTCGCACTGCACGCACCCGGGAAGGCTCACGCGTGGATAGAAAGCGCGTTTCGAGCACGCAGCCCTCGCGCTCGCGCTTTACCTTTTTCTATCCACCGCCCCGTCCCTTCTCCCGTGATTGCTATCTCCTCTCTCTCTCTCCGTCGCTCTCGTTCTCTATTCCCCGCATCGGAGCTTCCCGCACGCTTCCTTTCTTCAGCGCTTTTTTTTCGTCCCTTTCTCCCTCGGTGAACAGGAGAAAGCGCGAGTCCTCGCGTGTGCTTTCATATACGTATATATGTGTGTGTGTGTGTGTGTGTGTATTTGTATATACATATGGGGGTTGTGTACATATGTATGTGAAAGCGCGCCCGCGCGATAGTATTCGCGGAACACCGGAGTCAAATACCGCGCGTCGGAGCGAACGAAAACTCGGGGCGGAAACAAAAGAGGGAGAAAGCTCGAGGGAAAAAGGGACTGGGGAGAGAGAGAGAGAGCTTTCCTCCCGATTCCTCCGTTGAACGCGCCCGCGCGTTACTTAACTACTGACGGGAGTACAAAAGAGAGAGAGAGAGAGAGGGTGGGCGAGGGAGAAAGAAGACAACTATCCGAGGGAGGCATGCGGAGCAAAGAAAAATCGAGACATCGGGAAAAGAGAGAAAACGTAGTTTGGCGAGAAGTGGGAGGAAAGGGAGGGAAAAGCGCGATATGTCGGAGCGTTAAGGGTGCGCGCGCTTTTGACTCTGTGACGCGTGGAAGGGAGCAGCGAGAAATGGAATATGCGCTTTGGTACGATATTCGGCAGCCCCGGTAGCGGAAGTTTCGCTGTACTCGTTTCAAGAAGGGCCACGGAGACGGGGAGAGGGGGACGAATGTGTGCCTGTATATGTGTACTATAACGAGGGAAAGGGGTAGAATCCCGGCTAGTACACACCAGTGCGCGTATATACGGTCGACCCCGCGCAAGCTCGGCATTATTGATTTAACGCGCGCTTCTGTGTGTACCCGTACCCTCCGAGTTTCAGATTTTTCGCCTCCGCGAGAGGACAGAGGGCGAGAGGAATAGTTCCGAACACAAACGAATAGCCCACACCCCGCTCTCGCTTACTTTCTATCCTCGATTCTACTTCTCGATAACTCATGTATGCTCCGCGCCTTATTCATTTTCTTCTTCTTCTTCTTATTCTTCTTATACTTTTCTTCACATCTCGTACAATTCTTCTTCCCTACCCTACTACATTTCTCTCTTTCGTTTTTTCTCCGTAGTGCCCTTTTTCATTTACGTTTGTTTTCGTGAATCTATTACGCGATGCATATATAATACTGGATAATACGCTTTCTTTCATTTGAACGGGTACACGAGGGACGATATTTTTTGCAGATTGAAAAATTGTAATTTGAAATGCTAAGTTTTGGATCTTTTATGAAAATAATAGTAGATGAATTATAATACAAAATAAAAGGGTTGATAGTTTATGTAGTGTTTGAGCTGAAAAAAGATAGTGGACGGTAGTTTATAGTATAATATTAAAGATACTTTCAGATCCAAAAGATTATAATATTGTTAATTTTTATAGAATTTTGTCGTTTTCAGGGTACGATTTATACCACATAGTTGAAAACACCAGAAAATCAAATTCCATTACCAGGGAAGAACAAAAAAAATTCTATTGCAAAATAATATATTATCCAATCCAAGCAACTTTTATATGGATTTGTTAAATTACCATTTTCTCATGTAATCGATAGTGAATGGTAGAAAATACTATACAATTTATTGTACTATCACTGAAAATCATCAAAAAATTAAAAAATACTTTTCAATCCAGAGATTATGACATGGTTAGAAATTTTATAAAAGTTGTCGTCTACTCGAGCAACGTGTATAGTTGCATCAACTATTATAAAATTTATTGTACATTACATGTCAGTGTAACAATGACCGAAATAAAAGTGAAATTGAGTATATTTTCGGGCGAAATTTTGATATGAACGAAAGTTATGTTATCAAGTTATAGTCGTCTTCCCATACAATTTATACGACATAGTTAAAAATACTATACAATTTATCATATTATCATTCTTGTAGAAAGTACCAAAAAAGGGAAATCAAATTAGAAATACTTTTCAGCCCAAATGATTATGACATAGTCAAGTTATGTAAAATGTTGTCGTCTCCTCAAACATTTTATCCAGCATAGTTGAAAATACCATACAATTTATCACATCATCGGGATAGGAAGAACCGAAAAAAATATCGATCGTGATCGTGTGACTCTTTGTCGTCAGATAGACATATCTCGTGTCGAGGATAATGTATAAATGGTTTACGATGTGTCCATATTCGCTTTTTCACGTTCGATCGAATCATATAGCGGGAGGATGAGATAGAGAAGAGAAAAATTGGAATGAGAGGTGGGAAATGGTCGGGAGAGTTTACGGGCGCGCGCATGCATATTGTGGAGAATAGTGCAAGCCCGTTCAATGAGGAATACTCTCGGACTATGTCTGGGCGCCATTACAAGTGGTGCGGCCAACGTACCTACGTACTCGCGACATCGTCGTGCTAGACAGAGAGAGAGAAACAGATCGAGATGGGCATCCATAGTGACCTTGTAGTAACCCTGATCCTGCGATTTCCTCGCTTTTAGCTTTAACATGTAGGTACATATCCGATTGGATACACGCATTTTCATCCCTTTATTATATCTTTTCACCGTCTACTTTCACCACTCGTACTCTCATTTATTTTACATACCTCCTCGTTCTACTTTCATTCATCACATTTTTTCATTTATATTCTGTACATACGGTTCAAATTGCTGATGCAATTATTTTATTTAATTTTTTTGTTCACAGAGCTTTCTTTTATTTTTAATGATGATAAATCGGAGATGGCAAATTCCATTCAGAAAATATTTTATTGAGTAAATGTAATTTGTACTGAACTGAGATAAAAAATATTCATTATTTCTATTTCTTTTCATTTTTTCAAAAATAAGAATTGATATTATTGGTATAATAAAAAATTAGCGATTTAAGGAAAATCATATCTAACACAGGTCATAATTTGACTGTGTGAAAAACTGTTACTTGAAATTTGATAAAGTTTCATCGAACGGCTTAAAAGTTGTGAGACTCATTGTAATGAATTGAGATAAAAAATATTCATTATTTCAATTTCTTTTCATTCTTTCCAAAATAAGAATTGATATTATTGGTATAATAAAAGGATTAGCAATTTAAGGAAAATCATTGCTAACACAGGTCAAAATTTGACTGTGTGAAAAACTGTTACTTGAAATTTGATAAAGTTTCATCGAACGACTTAAAAGTGAGACTCATTATAATGAAATGTAATTCTCATAGCGAATTCGTGGATTTTCTTTGAACATAAAAAATTGTTTTTTCAAACTTTAAATGTTTTTAATGTTCCACTAACATTTTAATCAAAACAATTTGTTCAATCTTTATAAACTTACTTTCAAGAAGTTAATTTATACTGTATTGCAACTAACTCAAAAAGTCGCCAATTTCCCAATTTAAAAATTCAAAATTTAAATCTGACACCAATTATCCTAATAAAATGAAATTTTTGTCGAAGAATGTAAATCTCAATCGTAAATCTTGTAAATTTATTTTGCATCTGTCTCTCTTAAATATACAACTTAATTACCTTGACCTAATATTTAAAAAAATATTCAATGAATTTACTCAGTACATTTACACGTGGACGTTACTCGTAACCGTAATTATTGAATTTATTTGTATCACGAAATTATACCAAGAAAATCGAACGACAATGTTTCTCCGTTTGAATAATTGCAAATACTTTGTTTATTAATTTTTATACATTTTTGTATATACAAATCGTTCTCATTTATCAGTTTCAATTTGAGCTATACGTATATGTATGTTTGAACTTTACAATCGCACATATACTGGTGACTTGAACGCGCGAGTCAAAGCTTCATGTTTTTAAACCGGGATGCTTGTAAAACTTTAAAAACACGCGCAGAGAAAAAAAAAGCCTGAAAAAAAACACAAATTGATCAATTTGTTCGGTCGCTAATTCCCGGCTTTTTTTCTCCGTCTCTAATCCGCTTTTTTCCCACTCTCATCGTTATATCCACTCGTTTCACTGAAAGAGCGAAAGTGCATTTCCAGACATTCCGCAACGTCGAGTGAGCGTAGATAAAAAAATAGAAAAAAAACGAAAAAATTAAATTGAATCAAAAATGAAAAAAAAATCATGAATATTCATTTATTTTAAGACTATAATAAAATTGGCCTCGTTAAATGGCTGTAAAATGTCATTCTTTTATTTGCCTTTTTATAAAGTTATTGCTGACACGTCGAGAAAAGACGAATTTTCAACGGAATGCCCACAATCGTTGTGTCTTGTGCGCACGCGCACCTCGGCTGTGTGTCCGCGGTTAGTGGGAGAAAAAGGACAAACTGGGAAAACATTCTTCTTCTTATTTTTTCTCTTGCCAAAGATGCGCGAAGTTAGAAACTTTTGGAATGAGACAGAAAAACACACGCGCGCGCACACACACACTCGCACTCACACTTATTTATAAACATACAATTATCAATTTCAGTTTTCTCAATAATCGCTCACATCTGCTTCTTAGAATTCTAACCTAGAGTCCTTTTTTTTTCATCTCGAGTCTCGATACTCGTACATTTTGTCATAAAACACTGAAACGATGAACACGATAGGTAATTCAACGATAATAATCTTTCGATGACGGATTACAATGCAGTTTGTTACCTCGAACGACGAAAGATGAAAATCATTCGATTTAACTTCGAAAAATGTATGAATATGAAGAACGAAAGAAAAACAGACTGAGCAGTTAAAGTCTCATTACAAATGTACACTTCGAGTATGATATAATAATAATTTACGGAATGCGGTATAGATTTATTGTTGACCATTTTGGCAGATAAACCTGTAAAACGATTGTGTACGATTTTATTTTTATCATTTGGATTATTTTTGGAAGGAGTGTACGGGAAAAATGCTGAGACGACTGTTTTTTTTCTCTGTTCACGCGAAATCGACTCTTGTACTTTCATTTTCGCCCTTGTCATATCGGTCCGACGATTATCGACGGTCCATACAGATGGCGCGAGTGGAAATTCGTCCGCGATTAACTCGTAAACGAATGATCAATCTTTATACTTTTTTTTTATTTGCTCTGAAGTCATGAAATTAATTTTTTTATATTTTATAAAGAAAATAATCTCCGATGAATTCTCACGAGTCAACATCGAGATGGCTTCGTCGCGATGAGAAAGAAAAATCATTTAAAAAAATATTCACGGTTAAGGCCGCTCGTTAATTTCTGCATTGAAATAAATGCAGCGAGATCGAGTCTCACAAAAGCGTTACGCAACTTCGTTAATCGCGTCGAAAATATTTTCCACAGCAATAAACCGAAATTTCGCGGTAGAGGTCAACTAGAGTCCGTGGCTCGATTTTCATCGCGTTTTTTTTGTCCTTAACATACCGTACGTCATTCAATCCGTAGAAAACAAGAAAGAAAAAATATTTGTGTCATTTTTACAAATTTACGATCATATTGTTCCATTTGTCGCATACTAAATATTTTTGAGTTCTTCTCTTAAAGATTGTAATGGCATAACTTTTCTGTTGCGCTCGATCATCTCACATCGCGCTTACTCTATCCTCTCTCTCTCTCTCATCTTCGATCGCTTTGTTAATCTTAACGAATAAATAAGCCCATAATAAGTATGGTAATTTAATTGCTCTTATACACTGTAAATGCTATCTATCTCTTATCAAAAAACCTTCAAAGATCCGCGAAGAACAAACAATTGTTTCCTGTCTCTCTTTTTTTTACATCCAGTGTTCTCCTTCGGTAGCTAAACAATCGGTACACGCTTACCGGATGTTGTATTTTCTATTTATTTTTTCTCTCTCTTTTCTCTTTTTTTTTTCATTTCTCTTTATATGTGTATTTGACATCGATACACATCGAATAACGCGCTAAAAATCAAGTCTTGCACATTGAAGTTACAAAAAAAGGAAAAAAATATAAGACATTTCGCACAAAAAATGCGTAACGAAAAAGAGTAATAATACAGTAATTATAAGAAATGGAATAATAAATTTTCGAAAAGCTGTACAATGATAATGCGCAAGCCGCTGTCGAACGATCGTTACACGGAACAAAAAAAAGATTATCTTATCTCTAATCTACGATAAAAGTTTGTATTTCCGTAAACTTTCAAAACGAATATTGTTAATAACAGATTTTACAGGCTTTCTTCCGTATTTTTCCTTCTTTTTTGGTACCTCGCTCGTAGCAAACCTGCAGCGCGATGGAAACCTCAAACGAAATCGACTCGATTCGCTTATTTTTCGATCACTGTTCTTCATCTCGCCCCCTTCTTCTCGGTTCTTTCATTCAATTTTGTTTTTCACTGTTCATTCTTTTCTATACGCAGTCCTTGATATATTCTCGCTCATCGCACTTCATTTTCCATTTAGGGAAATCTTACTCGTCGTCGTACTTTCCGTAACGCAGAGCTTCAACATATTTTGCAATAAGACTTTTAAAAAACGTAGTAATAATTAATAATAATAATAACATCACAAGGCAGGCGTGTACTTTTGTTGTTTGGAACCGTATGCGCGTGATAGACAACTAACTAATTGCTCATAATTTGTGATTACTAGTTAGCCACGTAAGGCCCTCATAAAGGCCGTCCCCCGTTGTCGCGCACGACGGCTGAACGTACCAATTCCTGTCTCGTATTCTCGTCAGTCCTAATTTTTCCTGAATTTCGTGTGGTTTCATGGCTGAAAAAAATACAATTTTTTTAATCAGAGATGTTTATCATCATTTAAGATGTTCACACTGAAAGTCGTTAAAATTTTTCAAATTTTGGAAAAAAAATTTGTACTATGAAAAACGAAAATACCATTTTTTCCATAATTTTCATAAATATTATTTTCGCGCAATTAAACAAAAGTTGGATTAACAAATATTTTCTCTAATTTTCTGATTCCATTACGACTTTGCATGTTCATAATTTCTGTTATTTTACATTTGTATGTTCAGACACCATAAATTTAAATTCAAGAAGCCAATATGACATTCCCTATTTTTCAGATAAGAAATTTATCAAAAAATCTGCTGTCTTATCAAAGTCTGAGATTTTGTGGCACTATCAATTGGGAGCAATTGAAACAAGATAAGAGCATATTTACCATTCATACATTTTGTCAATCAATTTTTAACAATTTTGAAGAAAAAGAGCAATGAGCAAAAAAGTAAAAATCACACTCACCGTCTGCAAGATCTTGCTTGTTAGCAAAGATCAATATAATAGCATCTCGCATTTCTCTGTCATTAATGATTCTGTGGAGCTCTTGACGTGCTTCATCAATTCTATCTCTATCGGCACAGTCAACTACAAAAATAAGACCTTGAGTTCCAGTGTAGTAGTGACGCCAGAGAGGGCGTATTTTATCTTGACCGCCCACATCCTACAAGACAACACAATATTCTTTATCAGTTATATTCATTTGTCCATGCTTCCGTCAGAGACAAATTCTTTTTTTCATCCATCCTCTCTCTGAATTCTCTGCCTCTTTTTTTCTTACTCACCCAGACATTGAATTTTACATTCTTATACGTAACAGTCTCTACATTAAATCCTACAGTAGGTATAGTTGTCACCGACTGTCCCAGCTTCAGCTTGTATAGAATGGCTGATGCAAACTTGTGTTCAGGAAATACCATACAAAATTTTTACATTATACTTATTCGTTTAAAAATTACAACACAAGAATTTTTCTCAAATTAAAAAAAATGAAAGATTTGCAAGATTTTTCTTGCAAAATTATTTTTGAATCAACTTTCACAGATGCTTACAAATGGAGTAAATTCTCACAAACTATTATATTATATTGTCAAATCTTCAGTTAAAATGTTAATAAATTTAATAAATTTTCACATAATCTAACTTCAAAGCAACAGAAGTAATAAAAAAAGATAGATCTCACAGCGAAATGTTCTTTAGAAATCATACTGCATCATTTTACAGGAAAAAGAAAAAACAATAATATTCAATATGTGAAAAAAAAACAGTTCACGATAAAAGAAAGGATACTTGTTTTGCCAGCTGCGTCTAGACCCAGCATAAGGATGCGCATCTCCTTATTGCCGAAGATCTTCGACAAAAGTTTGCCCATCTTGCTGGTAGTCTTCCTATATATACGGCACCTGAGTTCAATAAAGTTCATAAACAGAGTGGTCTGCAATCTCAAACTCGAAGAATTTGAGATTAGGAATAAAATTTAAATATTCCATTGCTACAGAATTTAGAGAATGCTGAAATGAAATTACAATGTTACCTAACCTCTAAAAATAAAAAAAAAGAAATTATACACAGAGGTGAAAGTCCTGAATGGAATGAGGAAGACACGGAAAAAACTTACATCTACCCATGAACGAATGGTTTTTCGAGGTTTCTCTCAAATCGCATTACTACTCGTTTTCTCAAATTCACGTAAACCGGTTTATTGATAATTTCAAAATCACGGTGGCAAAATCCGATCGCGTCTTCACGGGACGATTCCCACGCGAAATGTCAAACAGTGACATCGAGCCCTTCGATCATTACTCTTTGGAGCATAAATTGGAGCACATTGTACACACGCGTAAATTATTTATAGAAAACTTTCTCCCTCCTGAATTGGCTTTTCCTCCTGTGATTCGATCATTAGCGGTCTTTGGGATCGGCGAAACTCGGCGTTGTAGGTTAAGTCCGTGCAATAGCGTGAATTAACGAGGGGGACATTAATCGAGCGTGGAACGCGACGAGACGAATAGCCACGCGTAAGCCGTTCCAACGTTCACGAGCGACCTGGATTAGCGATCTCTGCGAAATCGCGCCGTTTGATTATTCAGAGACGTAGGACGTTTGAAGAAAATTCTCGGACTACGTATCCAACATGTATGTACATACCGCCAATAATCAAGCATAACCTTACACGATATAGAACGAAATTTTTTCAACGAATGTACAGCTACAGGCGTTTCCTCCGGCACGTAAAAAAAAAAGTTCAAACGAAAATAATGAAGATTAATTAAGATACGTAAAACATTAACGCGAGAAAACTCACCAAGAAGCATCTACTACACCAAAGTAATAATAATTTGTCATCAGCAAACGGGCACATCACAACACAAATACTCGTTCATGTCGGGTGTGTTATCTCGCTGCTTGAGTATTTGGAGGAGCAACTGCGCCCTTTGCACTGCTGCCAACTTCTCTCTCCGCCTTCTATTCTCCAAAAACTTTCTCAACTGCCACTTACTACTACAAACTAGCGTAATGTAAAAAAAAAGAAGGAAGTAAATTATAAAACGCGATGTGCATAAGCAGAGCGTGCCTATGCGAATTCATGTGTGTGACAGCGATCAAGCGAAGGTGTAGGTAGCAAACACGCAAGAATGTCGCTAGTCGTCGCATCCGAACCCATCCGACATTTCCCTCTCGACAGGTGGCCAATAAGATGGCGCGACAGTATAACGATTGTAACGAATGGCATCATATCGCCAATAGAGCGCGCTGTCGTACATTTGCGAAAAACCCGCGAATCATTTATAACATTATTTATGGAGCCTGTATAAGGAGACCGATCTTGGGCCTCCGGCGCCGGGCGCAATAACTCTACTACTCAAAATCGAATCGTCGCCAAAAACGGCCACTCGTG